>AYEL01066788.1:0-32670 GCA_000484575.1 Olivierus martensii | reverse complement strand
ATTTGTCCCAATTAACCCGTGTCCCGATTAAGCGGAATCCACTGTATATATATTCTGAATTATTTTTTTATAATTTAATTTTTTAAATAATAATTAATATATATAAATTATTACTAAATTTTTGTAATAATAAAAATATTAATGTGAAAAAATTTTTTTTGATATAAGTTTGTTTTGAAAACATTTTAATTTCAAGATAAGAAAAAATCACTGATTTCCATTATTTTAGAAATACAGTAATTTTTTTTTCCTTCATATGTTTTTAAACTGAATTAAAAATTTTTCTAATTGTCATTTAATTTTTCAATTAACACAGTGAAAAAGTTAATATCAAAATGAAAAAGCTTTACTGCTTTCATTACTTTTCATAGGACAATATTTCATTTAAAAATCACTTATACAATTATAATTTATGATTGAAGATGTTAGTTACTTTTTCATATAAATTATATATAATTATTCTATGAATTAAGAGAGAGAAAATGCATTGTAATTTTTCTTGTCAAGTAATAATTGACTTTTTCTATAAAACTTTAAAAATTTCTAAAAATTTAAAAAAATCCTTTTTAAAATTATTTCAAGAAGATATAGTTAATTGGACTAAATTTAATATATTTATACTAATAAATAATAAGATTAATCAAGATCATATTTTAACAGCAAGCAATTACTCTTTTATGTAAAACATTTCTCCTTCCAAGATCTTTTCCCGATACTTATACAGTAATCCCTCATTTAAAAATGGTTAAATGGTTAAATGGTTCCACAGAAACTTCACATTATACAAGACTCACATTACATACAAAAAAGGGGGGTTAGGTTCTGAAATCTTTTTTGTTTTTAATTACAAAAACAAAATAAAAAATGCAATAAGAAAATTTTTTATTTAAATCAGATAATTCATGTAACTTCAGAAAACATAAAAAACTTTATATGAAATTATAAAAATAAAAAATTGTACTTGCATTTCATTACACACAACCCATTAATTTACTTCAGATGGAATAAAAAGCATTTTTAATCCTCATCACTGTCTTCAAGAATAAAATTTATAAACCATGTTGTGTGAGTACTGCATTAAACAAGGGATTACTGTATATAACCCAGTTCCATTAATTAACATCAGTAAATCATATACAGTTGGACCACCATATATCGAAATTAAAGGTGTCTTTGAAAAATTTCGATACAGAGAATCTTCGCTATATAAAAAACCTGAATTTTCTCTAATGTAGTATAGTAGTTAAGTGATATTTTGTCTTAATGTAGTATAGTAGTTAAGTGATATTTTGTCCGTATCGCCTTTTTCACGGCCCCGACGGTGGCGATGGTGACTCACGTAAATGATTTGAAAAAAGTTTTGGGAAAAAATATGCAAATAAATTTTTCTAATGTTTAAAAATATATATCAGATATTAATGTATTAAAAGTTAATCTGCATGTAATAATAGATAAATGAAAAATAAGATGGACAAAACATGGATTTATGAATCAAAATAAATTAGAATAATTTAGAATATTGTATTTAATTATCAGATATAAAGTAATTTAGAATATCTTGTTGAAGTAATTTCAATGCAGATTCCTCATAAAAATATTTGTTGAGCGACTCAAAAATATTGTTGGGCACATTTTCTGCAAATCGAAACCTTTTGCGAATCGTTTCAAATGCAGCCATTATTTCTTTTTTTGGAAGGTTTAGGAACTTCTATTTCATCTGCCTCATTGTCTTTATCTTGATTTTCATTATCTTATTTCTATCCAAACTCTGCTTTTCTTCAATAAAAACTTTACATACAAGCACCATAAGCAGTAATTCATTTATTCTAAAAAAAAGGAACGTTTTCAATCTATTACAGATCCCCTTCAGCTTTTTATCATTTAAAATTTCTAATTCGAATACACTTACATTCACCATTCTAATAATTACTTACCGTTCTAATTTTAATCTGTGAATTCCTTTTACGTGTGTAATAGCGCTAGTAAGTCTCTAATAGAAACTCTAGTAAGAGTAACTCTAGTAAGTAACTCTAGAGGTAATTATTAGAACAGTGAATGTAAGTGTATTCGAATTAGAAATTTTAAATGATAAAAAGCTGAAGAGGATCTGTAATAGATCGAAAACATTCCTTTTTTCTTAGAATAAATGAATTACTGCTTATGGTGCTTGTATGTAAAGTTTTCATTATCTTTTATTGAACTTAAAATGTCATCATCTGTCGGATATTCTGCTATGATAACATCTTCATCCACGTTTAAATACAAGAATGAAGATGTTACCAACGTCTTCATCGTATTTCTCATATATATATTTCTCGTTTTGTCATTTATTGTGCCTGTTGACTGTAACTGGTTCCAACATTCCTCAATGTGTGATAGTTGTGCCTGTTGACTGTAACTGGTTCCAACATTCCTCAATGTGTGACAGTACATTAACTTCTTCCACAACAGACTTTTCAGAGAAGCCAGATTTTATGAGGCAATTCTGTATTGTTATTTCTGCTATGTCATTTTGCCACACTTTTGCTAATTCTGAGATTAATTACATTGTCAATAGGTTGATTATTTTCAAGTATAAAAATTAGTTTCTTGAGAATCTGTTTTCGATAATGCATTTTAAGATTTTTTATTACGCCTTGATCAATTAGTTGTATTTTTTACATTGTGTTTGGAGGTTTTGATTTTGGTTTTAAGCCAATTAACACAAGTAACATACAAAACCGAAACCAAAACAAACCCTAGAACCCCTTCTACAGTACAAATTGACACATCTATTTTGTTCATTTGTTGGCTTTTCTAGCCAGACCCAATCTAGACTCCTTACCTTATCCTTTTCCCTCACCTCTGAAATTAAAAATTTTGATATATAGAAACAAACTTCAATGGAAATTTCATAGGACTAACAAAAAACTTTGATATATGGAGAATTTCAAAATATAGAAGTTCAATATATGGAGGTCCGACTGTATTTTCTAAAAATAGATAATTTGTTTATGTAGATTATTTTTTAATCTTTGAAATTCTTTTTAAAATTTTAATCATAGATAATAACTTTAAACTTGTACAGCTAAATGCAAATCTTATAAATAATTTTTGAACTTTGGATAATTTGGAACTAAGACCACTATCATCTGAGTTTTAATATTTATATTAATTTAATTTTGTGAAAAAAATCTGCTCCTAATAGGGAGGAACGGTTTTTAAAAAGGGGAGAATAACTTATAGTATTGCTACTGATTTATATAGAATTTATTTTTACACTTCTAAACAATTTTTTAAAATCAATATTGTCGTTACTGATAAGATATTAAATATTGTATTTTTATTTGCTTATGATAAATAAAACGTTTATTTATAAATTTATTTTATTTATTAACAAGATACATTGGCAAAACCCAAAAGGATAGGGTATCAAGAGCCTCCCCATAATAAAAAAAAATGTTTTAAATTGACTAGGCACCTCTTTATCAAAATTTGTGGCCCTGAAAAGGGCCTTTATATATGAAAAATCCGTCGATATCTACCCAATCATTCAGTTTCCTTGGCAGTTTCGGTGCTATGAAATTATTGATGATTATCAAATTTTCTTCATTTCCATCGATTAGACCATCTAACTCCCACATTTTTTCCTCTACCTTCTGAACATGATTAATTAATGTAATTTTTCCAGTTGATGATTATAATTAATTAATTTAATGTTTTTAGGGAGATTTATTTTTTAAAAAAAATTAATTAATTAATAAAAAATAAAATTTGAATCATTAAATAATAGATGGTAGTAACCACAGTTCCAAATTATTCTAAATCTGAAAGATTAATTGGCATGTATCCTTGCTTAATAATTATAATAAATTCTGAAATTTTTGACTATTTTAGTTAATGTGAAACAGCCCATAATTAAAATTAACAGCTTCATCATAAACTACTAAAAATTTAAAAATATAAAAATAATCTAATTAAGTTAGATGTTTTATAAAAAATAATTATTTACTTTGAAATCATTTCATCTAAGACAGCAGACAGATGACACAGTTTTTGTCGACTCAACAGTTGAATAGACTGCAGAGTTGATACAATTAGAGAATATACATATGGTTATTCAATTGTACAGTACTCACAGATATTCAAGCAGAGAAGTCAATGCTCCAAATGAATATTTATTTCACTCCACATGCATTCTTGTTCCATTATTTAGAATTGAGTGTTCAATCAGCACTGTTTTTGAAGCTGATTTTCAAGTGGCAATAACTATTACCATATTCTGTTCCATTTTTTGACTATGTGTATTCAGATAGTACTGTTTCTGATTATGCAGCTGTTTTAAAGTAGTGGTTTACAAAAATAATTTGAATTGAGTTAATTACAAAAAAATTCTGAATCAAAAATTTCTGTTTTTAGATAGATACACTGATTGAACTTTTATAATATTAAAACATCATATTGTTCCTTGACTGAAAAGAAAAATAATTTAAAAAATATTCATTATCAAATGTCTATGCTGAAAATGTCATTTGGCATACATTTGCACTGGTTTTAATAAGTCTGTCAAGTAGTTTGCAGCATCATGTGTGCTTGTGCTGCAAACCATGTGCATGTGCTTTGACTCAACTACTGAGTTGACAAAAACCACTTTGTCTGTCTCAGATCTAAATGAGAAACAAAACATATTTTATTCAAATAATATTTCTAATAATATTTGAATAAAATTGGTATTATGATAACTAATCTTTCAAAATTCCTATTTATATTTCCAAAGAATAACCAAGGTGTTTTTAAAGAAAAATTTGGCATAAATTATAGATTTTCTTTGATATTAATTATTGCATTATTATATGTCCAAATTGCATTCTTATATGTCCATCATTGCATTATTATATGTCCAAATTGCAGTTCTTTGGTACCTTCAATATGGCTCTGTACCATAAAAGTCAATAGTTAATATGGAGCAAATATCTACTTAATTTAAAAAATAATATATTTGTAATATGTTCATTTATTGTAAAAAGTAGCATGTATCTATAGAAAATAATTGCATTTGAATATTTAATAAACAATTTTTGAAACCATTGTTAAGATTACAACTGATGCAGCTCTCGTTAACCCAGAAACAAACTAATTGCGGTTCTCACGTATTTGAAATTCTCCTATGTGGCTCGTAGTAACATAAGTCCTAGTCACCTGTTATGTGCCTTTCAATATTTTATAATTAAATTGAAAATATATTTTTTAGAAATTCGTTTGAATTACATTTAAACTGAAAATTATAATTTGTTTAATAAATATTAATTGTTTACATTTATTTATCAGCACAAAGTTGCTTATAATTAATAAATCTCTATAATTAATATATTAGGCAACGTAATCAACATGCTAAATGAAAACATTTTAATTTTTGATCTCATGTAGAAAAAATAGCCATAAACATTATGCAAGAACCTCTAGTTCATATATTAAGGCCGTGACACACTGAACACAACACGAAGCGAAGCATAAGAAAGCAACTTCACGCGGTTACGTGCGACAGTGTGTCTTGGACAAACTTTTCCCGTGCGATTGCTCGAGTTAATGTGCATAACCATGCGAAAGAAGATGAAAAGTTGAACTTTGATCAATCAGCATGAATGAACTATACAATGCAGCAAGACGTGAAAGAAGCAATCAACCAATAGAAATGGATGTTTTATAAACTTGGAAAATGGCAAAAGTTTAATGTGTGATTGGGATTCAGATATAGAATTTGTTTTAGAAGTATAAAAAAAGACCATATCTATATCATGAGATTAAAAGAATACTGAAAATATACAATCACATCTTTCTAATAGCAAATCAACCACACTCCGCAAAGGGGTTGGGATTCAGATATAGAATTTGTTTTAGAAGTATAAAAAAAGACCATATCTATATCACGAGATTAAAAGAATACTGAAAATATACAATTACATCTTTCTAATAGCAAATCAACCACACTCTGCAAAGGACCTCTATCGGTAAATCCATGAAACGTGAGAAGTAACTCGACTGCAATGTAGACAGGCTGCAGCCAGTGTAACGCGAAGCAAAGGATCAAAGGATGCAAATTCTTTTGTCATCTTTGCTTTGCTTTGTGCCGTGTTCAGTGTGTCATGGGCTTCATTGTGCTTCTGATATCAGAAGCAGAATAGTATGTTTCAGTTGTTAGAACAACAGAAGTTATGTTAATATTTCAAATTCAGAATGTATTTTTAATAACTTTTCTGATAAAATTATTTACTGAAAATTTTTATTGTTATGATAATTATAATTTTATTTATGAGATAAAATATACAGGGTGAGTCTAAAAGGACTTTACAAATTTGAAAGCATATATATATATTTATTGAAATAACTTACAGAATTGA
This sequence comes from Olivierus martensii, assembly GCA_000484575.1. Taxonomy (NCBI): domain Eukaryota; kingdom Metazoa; phylum Arthropoda; class Arachnida; order Scorpiones; family Buthidae; genus Olivierus; species Olivierus martensii. Next base: position 26,293 of record AYEL01066788.1, on the reverse strand, counting down.
GAGAGGTGTTATTTTGCTGCAAAACACTTCAAGTTTGACTCACATAGTGCCATAGCATCATTCAGTCACTGCGAGTGCCATCGTAATGCATTGTTAAAATGGCGACTTTTACTGGTGTACAGAATTGAGAGAGGTGTTATTTTGCTGCAAAACACTTCAAGTTTGACTCACATAGTGCCGTAGCATCATTCAGTCACTGCGAGTGCCACCGTAATGCATTGTTAAAATGGCGACTTTTACTGGTGCGGAGTGTGCACGGTGTGTGTTGTTATTTAATGAAACAAACTCTGCAACAGCCATTCAACATAGATTTCGTACGGAACATGGTAAGGAACCTCCAAGCAGATCAACAATTTACAGCTGGCACAAGAACTTTATTGAAACTGGTTGTTCTGTCCTTCATTCAAAATCACCAGGTTGGCCGGGCATTGCTGCTGATGTTGTGAACAGGTTAGGTTAAGCTTTGCCTATAGTCCCAAAACATCAATGCGACGTGTGTCTCGCGAGACTGGCATTCCTCAAAAGACAGTTTGGCAAGTGCTACGTTAACATTTACACTTGAAACCATACAAATTAACAATGGTGCAACAAATTACTGACTTAGATATGGTAACTCGTGGAGAATTCTGTGCGAAAATGTTGACTCAGATAGAGGAAGACAAGACATTCCTTAACAAAATAATTTTCAGCGATGAGTCTACATTTCATCTCAATGGCAAGGTGAATACCCACAACTGCAGAATCTGGGGTAGTGAGAACCCATGTCAAACCATTGAACACGTTCATGACAGCCCAAAAATAAATGTGTTTTGTGCCTGAGTCTACATTTCATCTCAATGGCAAGGTGAATACCCACAACTGCAGAATCTGGGGTAGCGAGAACCCATGTCAAACCATTGAACACATTCATGACAGCCCAAAAATAAATGTGTTTTGTGCGCTTGGTAAATTTAAAGTGTATGGCCCTTTTTTTCATTGAGAAAACTATCAATGGTATTGTGTATCTTGATATGTTGGAAAACTTTTTAATTCCTCAGATAGATGAAGACGAACAACAAGTGACCTATTACTACCAGCTAGACGGCACACCGCTTCATTTCACAGGGCTCTTTTATTTCTAACAGTTCACTCTTATCAAAAGCTTCTTTCATTATCTTTAACAGTTCATCTTCACTAGAAGCCTTTATTATTTCTAACAGCAGTTCGGGCTTTCCTAGATCCCAATGTCAGTGGATTGGCTGTGGAGGGCCAATTGCATGGCCACCTTGCCCTTTATTATTTCTAACAGCAGTTCGGGCTTTCCTAGATCCCAATGTCAGTGGATTGGCCGTGGAGGGCCAATTGCATGGCCACCTTGCTCACCAGACTTGATACCGATGGATTTTTTCTGTGGGGTTTTATTAAAGATTGAGTGTATGTTCCGCCCCTACCAGACAGTCTTGATAACCTGAAAAATCGGATCACCGCTGCTGTTGCAGAAGTTACGCCCGATCTGCTGGAACGATGTGGTAAGAAACTGATTATCTGTGGGAAGTTTGCCGCATCACCAACGGCAGTCACATCAAACCAAAATGACGCTTTCATGTCAAACTTGAAGTGTTTTGCAGCAAAATAACACCTCTCTCGATTATGTAAGTTATTTCAATAAATATATATATGCTTTCAAATTTGTAAAGTCCTTTTAGAATTAAATACTATATAGTATTTATATATAGTATAATATAGTATTAAATACTTGTTTTGGAAAATAATACTATCTTATTTACAAAAATAATATTTAAATTATAAATATCAAACAATAGATACAAACCCTTCAAGGACTCTTGTTACTACAGCATGTTCAGGTCTTTGAATCATGCTACATAATTCCTGTGATAACTTTAATGCTGCTGCTCTTACTAATCTTGTTGATTTTTGGCCAAGCCTGAAAACATTTATTTTTTTTAATAGTTCAAAAATTTATATAAAATTTAAAATTCTGTATAAATTATTTTATATCATTACTTATTAAATAACAGAAATGATAGACTTTAGAACATTGACATTATTGAACAAAATATTTTTTCTAAAATTTTCAAATTTTCAATCTGCTCTACTGATTGGAAAGTTTGAAACTGAATTTCTGGCATCTTCAGTTCTAAAACTTGTTGATTTTTCATTTTTCAGATTAACTAATGATTCTATCTTTATCATTATGTAAGACATACATCTGCAAGAAGCAGCTAAGAAGGACCATAAAAGGCCAAAAATGTTTAAAAAAATTGAACCTGCATGTCTAGAACTATACAGGTTTATGATAACAAATGATTATATAACAATATTTAATACCTCTGATACTCCATTAATATTTTACTAATACACTTTAACTCACTAGTCATACATTTGTCTGTCTTACTACACATTTTTACTGTCTTACTATTTTGACAGGTTCTATTTAACCAAAGTTAGAAGCAATGATCCAAATAATATTTATAGAAATTAATAATTCTATCAATTAAATTATGCTTCTCATCTTTATAACAGAATATTTATATCTGTCAATTGCAAATATTAACAATTGAAGGATTCTTTATTCTCATATGATTTACATATTTTTTGTTATCCTCAACTTTATTATTAAAATTTCTCAGTTATAAGATTATTTATAACTGAGAAATTTTTCTTCTATGAAGGAAGACCAAAAAGTTCTTACACTCATCATGTTGTGTATGTGCTACAGATCTGTAATTGCAAACAATGATAGGTTACTGTTTTACTAATACATGTACCTTTCTTTATTTTGACAGGTCCTATTTAACCAAAGTTAGAAGCATAATAATAAAAGGTGTTATGTTAGGTAAGACTGAGTATTAAGCCTTGATATGGTTCTTCAGCTTCAAGGGAAAATAACATAAACAATCCACAAAAAAGATAGCTGTGTATGATGTGGAATGTTGATGATATGAGACTGTGAAATGATGGAAACAGGAATTTAAATGTGATTGCACCAGCCTACATGTTGGCCAAGAGAAAGCTATCCATCAACATCATGTTGTCTGTGTTTTGGGACAGCAAAGATTTCATACTGACAGGTTATTTACAAAAAGAATTAACAATAATAGAAACTACTTACTACTAGAACTTGCTACAAAATTTATGGGACAATATCAAGGAAAAAAGATGTGGTTTGCTGTCAAAAACTGTTGCTGCTAGCTGACAATGCATCTGTACACCAAAGCTGCAGAAATAGTCACTTTTCTGTGCAAATATGGTCATGAAAGCTTGCCCTATCCCCCATATTCTCCTGATCTGGTATGTCCTTCCTGTTTTGAAATATGAAAAAACATTTACAGGGAAGAAGTTTCCTCAATTATGAAAAGGCCATTATTGCTGTGGAGACCTGGTATGCCTCCAAATCTGCAGACTTCTACAAAAATGAGATTAAACAACTGTTCTACAGGTGTAAGAAGTATATGACCCTAAAAGATGGATATTTAGAGAAGGAAGAGTTGTAGGACCAAATTTCAGATCCCTAGCAAATCCATATCATGATGAGGGTAAGAACTTTTTGATTTCCCCTCATATATTTATTTATAATTCACCTTGTATAAAGCCATAATTAAATGAGCCTATTTAAATTTTTTGCTATTCATAAAAGATATGTTGTTACTATATATTAAAAAAATTTAAACAAATTTGTTAAGTATTAAAATATAAATAGAAAAAGAACTTTATATACATACCACACATATACATCTGTATGACAATCAAGAATATAAACATGTTTTGTATCAAGAAAAGATGGAAGTAACCTATTCTGTCGAAGTTCAACTGAAAAAATTATATTAACATTGAACATTTTTTCTATAAAAATTACATTAGTTCTAAATGTATTCAATATTTTAATATATATTAAATGGTAGTTATTAATATACAATCATTTGAAATTTATGTTGTTAATGAATTTCTGAATATTAACAAAAATCTAAAACCTAATATCCATAGAAATTAATTATATAAAAATGATTCATTAATTTCAGTTTTAGGAAAAAGTTTCAAGTATTATATCGCAGTACTATGACAAGCTTAACTTTTTTATATTATAAAAATTATTATAGAACTATTTTTATGAAATTTTTTATTTACGGTAAATCCTCGACTTCATCTATTAATTTTTTCAAAAAAATTTCAGCGTAAATAGAAAACTACATAAATTCAACAATGCTTAAATTCAATAAACAAGTAGTCTTCAACTTATGATGGAGTTTGATTCTAAGGATTTCAAACCATTCTGTTGAAAGTCAGAAATGACTGAAAATGAGAAATGCCCAAAATTTGTAGATTGCCCACTACCAATATTTATTATTACACTCCACTTTATCGTTATAAATTTAACAAACACAAAAATACAAGAACTAGACATAAAAAGAATGCTTTCCATATATTTGACCATATGCAGGTGATTCAAAAAGATTGTGCCAAAATGTATAGGTTTTTAGGGGATAAAATTCTGAGTAAAAAAGTCCTAATCACGTTTTTCAATTTGAGGCTCCATTTAAAAGATAAAATGTGTGAAAGTTTTGTGACATCATTTCCATTCTGATATACATGAGAGACAAGAAACATTGAAAAAATTAAGTACTGAAATGAAATTTATTGATTTAAATTAACAAAATTGCAAATTAATGCAACTTTAATTAATTAATAATGTTAGATGAAATGTTTGATGTTTGCAAAAACAACTCTGGATGGACATCTGCATTGCAGAATAGTTCTCCTGTACAGACATTTCGTCGCTCTACTATTCGAATTGTTGAACCCATAATTGAGATGCATATCTGCCAATTCTGCATAAGTATTGTGATCCATAACCCTCTCAAATATATTGTAGTAAACAATACACAACTACCAAACCACGAAGAGTTAGTTTAATTTAACATTCGAAAATGATTATGTTTGAAAATGAATTTTGCATTTGTAAAACAATTACGTTTCATTTAAATAATCAGTTGCTAATTTAATAAACAATGTGTTCTCGATGCTCTAATGTTTTTAGGATAGTTTTTTTAGTAGTTAAAATTTATAGATGATTTTTAAAAATGCAAATAAACATATTTTTTAAATATTTTTTGATTGAACCAGAAATGATGTCACAAAACTTTTATGCCTTATATCTTTTAAACGGAGCCTCAAATAAAAAACATGACTAGACGTTTTTATTTAGAATTTTATCTTCTACAAGTCAGTAAATTTTGACACAATCTTTTTGAATCACCATGTATATATATATGGTCAAATATATGGAATATATTTACCATATGTACCATATATTTAGAGAACTGAACCCAGGTAATTACATTGACAAACCAAAATTTATTGACATCAACATTATAAGTATGAATTGGTCATAAGTCAAGGACTATCTGTACATGAATAGTGCATTAGAAAACAGAATGGCCAAATGAAAATTTCAAGCATACTTCAAGCATAGATAAGACAATTTAAAGTTATAAGTTATACTTTTGCAAAAAAGTAAACTGTTTAATAAACCTTTAGAATTTCAAGGATAATAATCCAATAAAACAATAAATAACTCAAATCCCATGATTTTTTAACAATTTAAATAAACGTATAAATGTTAGTGCCATCTCTGAATTAAGAAATAAACTAATAATTATACTAAAAGTGGATCATCTATAAGAATTAATAATTAAACTACAATTTTTAATTAATTTATCATCTGAAAAAAGTTGCCTTGACCTATGAAATGATCATGGCCAACTGGCAGGTTAATTCTTCAGACATTATTATTATTATTAATTTAGAATCACAACCATAGATATTGGACTCCTATCCTCCTATTGGATTATGGTGGCCTAACAGAAAATGTCAACAGTAAAAGAAAACAATGCTTCCTTTACCATTGACATTTTTTGCATAGTTCAATATTTTATGTAATTTAAACTTTAGGATTGTGACTATGTTTTATATTATTAAGTAAGCCTAAAATATGGCAATTTGGCAGTAATAATATCATATTTTGTAATGTATTTTGTAAGAGTCATTTGTAAGGTTTTCTCAAAAATGTGTGTGAAAGGGGTAGTCTTCCACCTGGACCTATGAAATGATCATGGCCAACTGGCAGGTTAATTCTTCAGACATTATTATTATTAATTTAGAATCACAACCATAGACATTGGACTCCTATCCTCCTATTGGATTATGGTGGCCTAACAGAAAATGTCAACAGTAAAAGAAAACAATGCTTCCTTTACCATTGACATTTTTTGCATGGTTCAATATTTTATGTAATTTAAACTTTAGGATTGTGACTATGTTTTATATTATTAAGTAAGCCTAAAATATGGCAATTTGGCAGTAATAATATCATATTTTGTAATGTATTTTGTAAGAGTCATTTGTAAGGTTTTCTCAAAAATGTGTGTGAAAGGGGTAGTCTTCCACCTGCAGTTGTTGTTCTTAAGGTGCGTTCTCACGAGTCAAGTTTAGTTGACCGATTATAGTTGATCAACAAAAGTTGAATGAAAACTGTAGTGATAACCTTTGTTTCAATAGACTTGATCAACTTTTTAGTGGATCAAGAAAAGTTTGACCAAGTCAAACTTTATCATTCAACTGATGAGTCATCCATCATTTACTTTCAAGTTGAAACTTATCTTGAAACGTGTGAACTACAGTTGACTGTCAAGTTCGCTTTCAACTGATCATGCCACGCTTGCTTGTGTTTAGTTTGATATAAAATAGTTTAAAAAATGAGTCTCAAGTGATCTGAAAATGTGATGCTAAAATTTTTAGAACTGTATCATAAGCATGATTGTCTTTGGCAGGGCTTTTCGCCATGAGGGCCATATTGGGTACTTTAGCATTGTTCTACAGGCCATAGCAAAAATAAAAAAAACTCTAGAACTAGATATATGACTTTTATTGAAAGCAGATAAACCAATATAGTAACGAAGCAGATATATTTCATTTTGAATTCTTTAAAATTTTTTTCTTCGTTAGTCTATTTTAACCAAATTTTTACAGTCCGGAAGATCGTAACTTGGGTTATAGTTACTTTTTGCTATTCGGGAATATATTTTGAACACAATTTTAATTAATGCATTTAAAATCTATCAACACCCCATATTTTTTTTTGGATTATTATTGAAAATTTAGTCCACTTGGTGGGCCGGATCTGGCCTGCGGGCTGTAGTTTGGAGACCCCTGGTCTTTGGAACCACCGACTAGATAAATATAAAAATAAAGTTGCTAAAGAAAATGCTTTGGGTTCTTGCTCATGTTAAATAAAATTGTTTTGAATTCTTTTAACAAAAATGTTAGTATCTGCACAACTTCACTCACAATTGCTTTTGACGCCATTTTAAAACTGAAACTGTTGATCAGTTTCTATTGAAATGTGTGAACAAAAACTGATTCAAGTCATATTCAACTTTTGTTGATCAACTATAATCGGTCAACTAAACTTGACTCGTGAGAATGCGCCTTTAGGAGCCGTTCACTCTGCTTGGTCCTCCGATTTGGCCAGAAGAAGAGAGCTGAAGCAGGCTATGTGGATAGCCAAAAATGTTTTTGAATAAACAATTTATTTTATTTATTTGATTTATAGTTTACCTTTACTTAGTATTTACAGTAAAAAGTACTGTAAATAGAAGAGAGCTGAAGCAGGATATGTGGATAGCCAAAAATGTTTTTGAATAAACAGTTTAATTTATTTATAGTTTACCTTTACTTAGTATTTACAGTAAAAAGTCTTACATTATAACTTATAAGAGTTTAAACCAGTAATTCTTAACCTTTTCGAAGTCACAGAACACTTTTAATTATAAAAACTTTTTGGGAACACAAAAATCAAATAAGTTTATATAAAATGACACAATGATAAAATAACAATAAAAATATACATGCAGTGCTTAACATATCTTTATTAAAAATTATATATCATACACAAATATTTATTTCATAATTTCATGGAACACTTGTTGTGACTACTGGTGTTCTGTGGAATGTCAATAGTCATCATTAATTTAATCAAAGCTAAATATGACAATCATGCAAATATAAACAATTTTCTATATTAATTAATATAGCTAATAATTTAAACAAAAACATAATTTAGAATTTTAATGAATGTTCATTAAAAAAAAAAAAGAACTGCAATCAACCTAGTAAAAATATTTCTATATTCATAACATTCTTTTAATATTTTTGTTGTTATGTAACTTTATACATAAAATTGTTTACCTATTATAAAGAAATAAAAATCTTAAAAAATAGTAGATATTTTTTTTTTATCATATTGTATAGAACAGGAGTGGCCAAAGTTTTAATCACTACGGGCGACCTGCTTTTGAAATTTGTGGCAGTGGTCTACTAACACTAATAGTAGTAATTTAAAGCCAAAAATAAGTTTAAATTGAGAATAAACCTAGATAATACTAATACCAATTCAATATCAAGTTATATTAATAACAGCAATCAATGATGATTTCACACAAACATAAAAATTGTATGTAAATAAAACAAGATGTTCTTTTATTTTAGTTTTATTAACACAAGCAATATGCTTATTATTAGCTTACAATTCGTAAATATTAACTATTTATGTAGTATCAGAGGGTGCACAGAAAACATGACATTGCATATTTTCAGCAAGCATATCATAATTTGGTTCATAGCTACTTATAACTATTCATAAACATGCTGCCAAATAGTCATCTGTCAAACAGGAGCGATGTTTTGTTTTGATTGTATTCATTGTAGAAAATGTAGATTTGCAGAGGAAAGTGGATCCAAAAAACTTTGTCAAATATGCCACACATCTCCACAAACATGGATATTTTTCTTTATAAAGTAAATTCCAAAAATTACTTTGTGAAAAAGTTTGTGATTTCAAAAATATATAGCATTTTAATTTAAGGATTTTCATCCTCAATCAGTATTTGGTCCACATCCAAAAATTCTTTTAATTTTATTGATATTTCTTCTATTTGTATTTCATTATTGAATGTGAATGACATGAAAAATATTATATCCTCTATTTTTGAAATATCTTTAAATCTTCTAACAAACTCATTTCATAGCAGATCAGCATATTGATCACATACTTACATCACAGACTTTCTATCTTTAGATTTAGCTGCCATATTTTCAAATTATTTTAAATCCCCTTTCCTCAACTGCACTTCTAGGAGAGAAAGTTTCTCCTTGAATATATCACGGCACTAATCATGCCAGTCAATGTTTTGTTCTTTCCTTGAACTCGCAAATTTAACTGTCTTAGTTTTCCTGTAATGTCAGAGAGAAAAAGAAGATCGAGAACCCACTTATCATCTTCCAATTGAAAATACGATTTGTTAGCTGTTGCCATAAACTCCTTTATTTCAGGTAAAAGAGCCAAAAATCTTCTTAAAAACTTAGCACGACTCAGCCATCTTACATCAGTGTGCAATAGTAATTCCCCAAGATCAGATTCACATCCTTCTAGTAATGCTCTGAATTTTCGTCTTTGCAAACTGCTTCCACGAATAGAATTAACTATTTTGAATGCTACATTCATCACATCATCTGAATTTAATATCTTTGAGAACAAAACCTGCTGGTGGATAATGCAATGGTAGCTGATAAAACTTAGAATATCATCATCATTTTTACCAAGAATTATAAACGCATTATGCTTCCCAACCATAGCAGGAGCTCCATCAGTCATAATCGACACCAGTTTATGTATTGGAAATTCTGTTTTATTAATAAAAGACTTGAATGATTTATATATATCTTGACCTCTCATTTGTCCCTTCATCGGTAAAACTTTTAACAAATCTTCAATAACAGACATATCTTGGAATCTCATTCAAATAAATACACATAGCTGTGCGATATCAGTGACATCCGTTGATTCGCCAAATTGCAAAGATAGGAACCTGCATTTATTAATATTTTCTTTAAGTAACTCTTCTAAATTTCTACTTATCGCTTCTGTTCTATGCATAACGGTGTTTCTTGACAGTAACAATTCTTTAACGAAAGAAATTATTTCAGTTTATTTTTAAAATTTTGAAACAACAATTTTCCAGCCTTGATAAAACTCTCTTTCCATATTTCGCCGTCTTCAAAGTGCTTCTATGTTTTAATAAAATTTCAGCAACCTTGAATGAAGCCGTGGTAGCTGTCTTCAACTTCATACTGGATCTCATAAGAAATGATCATTGATAATTTTGTCATTAATTGTCCAACTTTTGCTTTCCACATCTCAGTGTCAAGTGGATAATTATTTTCACATTGTTTATGGACTGTTCTAAAATGTCTTTCAACATTGGCCCTTTCAGGAAGTGCTACGCTTGAAAGACAGATAATGCAAATACATTTATCATTCTTCATCGTAAAAAAAATTCCTTTTCCCATTCATTATGATAGTGATATGTTTTTCGGCTTTTTGGAATTTGTGATCAGATGACTCATTGTGGAGCAAATAATAAAGCTAAAATTAATTGAATTTATCAATAAAATAAATCATGGTAATTAAAGCTGAAACTTATATGAAATGATGAAATGCATATTACTTTCAGATGATTGCTAAGTATAACTTTTGTTAGATTGAAACTGAAGGCACTTTATACATCTAACAATTGTCAACCGTCTGAAAGATGGAGGTTATGTGTAATGTTGCGAACGCATATTACTTTCAGATGATTGCTAAGTATAACTTTTGTTAGATTGAAACTGAAGGCATTTTATACATCTAACGATTGTCAACCGTCTGAAAGATGGAGGTTATGTGTAATGTTGCATGAGCGCCGCTAGGGGTGCGATGGTGCTTTCGAGTTTACATTTCAAGTAATCTCTTATGGGGGTTGGACAAAACTGTAATGAAATAATTTATATGAAAGGTAAACAAAATGGATACACTTTTGATCATGGAAAAAATTGTACTGTATCTTATGAAACCAAACAAATTGATTCTTATTTCGACGCATCATATAGGTGGGTGACTAAGAATGGATACACGGTCGACTGGTCGACACTTTGGCCACCCGGGTATAGAATATTGGTATAATTCCAAAATATGAGATATTATTGTATTATATGACAATTCATAAAACAATCTTTACAAAATTAATAATACAATCTCATAAACTAACATCTTTAATTAATAATATTATTAATGTAATTAATTAAAGATATTGATTTTAACTTAATTTATGAAAGTGACAAATATTGGTTGGCAAGTATGCAATGCAATTTGGAATCCCCTGCATTTCAAGGAATAAGAAACCTGTTAGTATATCATTGTATTACTTTAGAGAATGAACAAATGAATTTAGGTTCATTTTTAAATTTATTTAATTTTCCCATAAAGTTCTCTTTACAATTTATATGAAAATTTTTTCTTTTGGTATATTATTCCCTAATAGCATCTCATAAATATAATTCTGATTTGTAATATAATAGTAAAATAAAGACAAATAGCACTAATCAGGAGAAAGAGAGAATTTTATTACAGAAATGTTTTTGATCTATTCACAAGGTCTTCTTTAGTTGTACTCTTCAGTACTCAAGAAGTAAATTATGAATTATAATATAACTGAATCTATCATTCAAAATTATAGTTGAGTCTCTGTAGTCAAACACTTCCAGTAGTCTATGAACCACCATGCCACCTATGTGAAATTTTCATGTCACAACTTGTTGACATGTGAGAGAGAGAAATTGTACACTATTTACTATAAAATAGTATTTTTTTACTGTATCAGTGTTTGTTATTATCTTTACATAATATCACAGATCAGAAAAAGTGAAAAATTCGACCACAACACATTGACTATGGTCAAAATGGCAGAAATAATTAAATTAAGAAACTTGACTTGGGAGAAAAGTTTAATGATTTGGCTTAATTTTATGATATTGGACGAGCCATCATTTATGATATTAAAAAAAAAATTGAGATAAAATTGAGGGGTTTATGAAAGATTTGAATAGCAAGAGCAGACAGGAAAGTCTTATAAACTGAATTTATTATTTGTGTAATTCCATTTTTTCATTGAACATCCAATAATCCGACAAATCTCTGAAATCCGTCAAGCCCCAGTCCCATATGTGTTGGATTAGAGAGAGACTACTGTATATCATAAATTTTTTTCATATAAAATGACAAAGCAAATGAGGATATTTTCTAGTTTATCATTTAAATACTGTCATTTGAGTATTATTCCTCATCTCTTTTTAAACATCTTATATCTTTTTCTATAAAACTGAATTAGAACATTTGTTCCAATTCAATATATATGACTCAGTTAATTATTTAGTTATAGATACTTGACTGGAATTAAATCCTTCTTAAAGTTTTTGCATTTTATTTTAAACTGAATATAGCAAATCTGGAATACTGAGTTAATAGTAGAAATTTTAATTAAAAAAAATCTGCTAAAATTTACTCACTTTGTGGTAATTCCAGGTATCCCATTCCTAATTTCACTTGATATAATCTTGGTGCAAATGGAATAAAATCATCAGGAACATGTTCTTCAGGAGGGGAAGATGGTGGTTCTTTAAGACCCAATTCATTCCAAAATTCTATTGATTCTTGGCCTTGAGTTAATGTAAAAATACTTGACTGGTTCTTTCTTTCATTTTTATTTATCTTTTCAGCTAAAAGTCTATGCATAAAACAAAAATTTTTAAGTTAGCATTACTTTTAATTAAAAATAAATTAATTTGCAAAGCCCACACTCATTCTAATCCTAATTATGATAAGTTTGGCAAAGACTAACAAAAAGCTTTAAAAATAGCTTCTTTATTCTCTGAAATGTTTATGATCAATATTGTGGGCTTACCTACAGTTGTACAAATGTTTTTGTATATAACTGAAGTAGGTTCACAATAAAAATAGAAAACACTTATGAGAAATAAAGAAGTTTCTCTATTTAAAGCTTTGTGTGGTCAGCCGGATTGGCTAAGTGAAAATATTTCGGCTTTCCACTCTGGAGGACCTGGGTTTGAGTCTTGAGTGCCACATCTTAAAAATGTTTATCATGGAGTCTGGGACCAGCTTGTCGATCCCCATCTTCCATAATCCAGCTGACCCTTCCACAGGAAAGCCTGTGAAAAGTCTTTTTTCACACTGTCATTTAGTATTCTTCTAGAATTGAAAGTGGCATCATCTGTTGAAAAAAAAAGCTTTGTGTGTCTTTGCAATTTATTTACTATAAAAAATGAGATTTGAAGCAATATATCTTATTTAAAGAGAAACTGACTAACACGTGCAATTTTTATTTTTCTATATAGGAGAAAAATAATAAAGGTTGAAATTATGCACAGTGATTATTATTTTGTATTAAGAATCAATTATTTCATTTTTTATAGTTAATAGGAACATTTCCCACATATCTTCAATTTACATAAAAATGTCAACTAACAAATAGCACTATCCAAGCAACAAGTCAAAATGTTTGTCATATTTGACAAACATTTTCAGAATAGCAAAAATTGAATTATGAATGTCATTAAATAATACACAAAAGCTGAAACTGCAAAAGTTGAATGTTGAAGGTCAAGAACAACTTGTAATGAACTAAGAGAAAATCTGATTCCATTATTAGTCAATTATTCTTCATAAACTTAATATCTGCACAGGAAGAAATATATATTTTGGGAAGAATTACATAAATATTTCTTTTTCAAAGTAATATCCTTCATCATAAAGGGCACTAGATATGTTCCTTCCATTTAATAATTGAAGATATTTTTAACATCAATTCTAAGACATCCTGTAATGAAGCAGCTGGAAACTACAAGTCTGGCTCACCCATCGACTTGATATATAACTAAGGAGTCAGCAATCATACAACCTGCTTAACCATAAACAAGTTCCTGTCAACTTAGTTCATAGCCAGGAGCAAGTTCCTGTCATCTTAGTTCATTAGCTTAGTTCATAAATCTTCAAAACAAGTTAATTAAATTTGGGAGAATAATCCTTCATCTCCCACTGTAGAATGGTGTTAGTTAAACATTACATAGTTCCACAATTAATAATTCACTAAATAAAAATGAAGGAAAGCAGGAAGGAATAAACACTGTTCAGGAGAAAAAATTTTCTCCTGATCACTGCTATTCCTTTTTGTTTAAATTTTACATCAGGATTTAAAATATGAATAATTCACTCTATACTACAAATAATTGCAACAATAAAATACAAACAATAAAATATACATTGTTGATGAGAATGACACATGACAACAAAAGTTTAATGTGGATTACATGATGACAGACAACTAGTACTAAATACGATAAAAGAGAAATGAAGAGAACTGCATTGATGACCTGATAACTTACATACAGATGACTTGATTCTCTAGGTATAATCTGGGTATGATGATGATTTACATAAAATTACAATGAAGAGAAACAAGTTTACATAATTTTATGACAAACTCATAACAACTAGGTGATATTTTCTACTATTTGTATGCAAACCTCAATTCATCACTTCAAGAACTGCTTATGTATTTGAATAAGACAGATAATGCTACAAGAATTTAATTATTACTCTATTCAATATAGAAATTGCATGAATTTAAATCTCATACTAATCAAATTTAACCTTCACGTGTACCATTTCCTGTTCCTGTTCACCATTTTGTTTTCAGTAAATGATGTACAGGCAAGATGTAATTCTAGATAACTTTTGTTAGTGGCATAGAACAATGTAATTTATGATTAATAAATATTTTTTCTAAAACTGTTAGTTGTACGGTTATTTTCTCTAGATTAGCTATGGCCAAATCCTCAAAATCCCTGAATGTAAAACACATCTTGATTTTAAAGAAATTAAAAAGTACAAGTGTCCATAATTAAAGTTCCCCTATTCAGAGCTGCCTATAGCCATTACTATTCATCAGAAATTATGAAACTTTGGGTAACCCTTAAAATAGAGATGGGAAAGACATTCAGCAAAAAAAAAGTTAGTTCAAAATATTGCCACTAGACACTTTACTGTAAAATTATCCATAGCGCATATGCAAATGTTTGAAACAACATCATTTATCAGCTTTTGCATTATAAAAGATTGAACATTCATAGAAGAATTGTTTCCAGTGTCTTCGCCACTCAAAATGACTCAGTTTACAAGATCACGCTTTGCTAGTAAAACTCTTTTATCAAAACGCCAATTCCGTAGCAGTAGCTTTACAGAAATTTCAGAGTTTGAAGGGCCTTTGAAGAGGTCCAATCACTTCTAAAGGACTCCGAAAAATGATAACGAAATTTGAAGCAACAGGATCACTGTTTATTTTGGAAGAGGAAGAAAACTCATTTGTACAGAGTTAATAGAGGAGGGTGCGGTTCAGGTGGAAGAGGACAGAACTTCAAACTTCATGGGCAACACTAGTGCTCGCTGTGTTGCAGAAGCATTGGACAGGCTATATTCTACTATCCATAAGATCCTCTGGAATATTCTACAGTATTATCCATAAAATTTTCACTTATTCAGCAGTTGCTTCCATATGATTTTGACACATGCCTATCATTCTCAGTATAGTTTCTTGCTTGGTGTGAGGTCAATTCCGAATGGCCTTGGAACATCCTCTGGTCAAAGTGCATTTTCATTTGGATGGCCCAATGAATACTCACAACTGCCAAATTTGGAATTCAGAAAATCCCCGCTCAATTCTAGATTTTCTGTTGCATTCCGAAAACATAACAATATGGTGTGGATTTTTGGCATCATTTACTCTTTGGCCATACTTATTTGAGTTAACTCCGTCAGGTCCAGTGACATGTTCTATCACTGGACAGTGATATGCATCACTGTTAAATAACTCAATTGTTCCTGCTCTGCAAGCATGTCAATGCTTTGGACAAACAGTCTTTATACAAGATGGAGCTCCTCCACACATTGCAGGTTGTGTTAAAGATATTCTCAAAAAACATTTTACAGAAGAAAGGATCATAAGCTGCTATTTTTGTAATGTCTGGTCTTCCCGATAACCTAAACTTAAATCCATGTGATTTTTGGCTGTGGGGTTATTTGAAAGATCTGATCAGCTGTGACAACAGGAAAATCTTAGCTGATCTTAAAGACAGCAAATTTCATGCCACATGAAATCTGCTCTTCCAATATTTTGAGGCACTCAATTCACTTAACAGCTGAACATGCCATTTTGACATTTCAGAGGGTAGCTGATAACGATTGCCATAATGTCAAATAGGATTTGCTTTAATATTACAAGTCAATAATGTAATGCTAAATATGTAATTTATTAAATAAAATAGAAATACACCCTTTAGTGGCGATATTTGGAACTAAAATTTTTTTTTTGCTGAATGTCTTTTCCATCTTTTTATTAAGGGGCACCCAAATTTTCATAATTTTCTGATGAATAGTAATGGCTTTAGGCAACTCTGAATAAGAGAGCTTTAATTATGGACATCCTGTATATCTTAAAATCAAAGAAATATAATAACATGCTTATAATATGTTATCTGTTCATAAATTATATCATAAACCATTCTTGTCTACATGATTGCTGTCAAAATTTTATAACAATTTATATTACAAAATTCTTAAGTTTTCAGTCTCTCTTCTTTTTTTATGATTTGGAGAAAATATACCCATTCTCTACAAATAGTATTATTGCAAAAATGGTTAAAACAGATTCAGATTTCTTAATACATTCATGTTGGGATCAGGGCTGGGGAGCTGGAGCTAGAGTCAGAGCCTGAAGCCATGGAGCTAGGAAGTTTTGGAGGAGCCAGAGTTGGAGTCAGAGCTAAGCTGATCATATTCAGTGGAACCAGATCCGGTAACCCTTTCGAGCGTAAAACGGAATTTTTTTTTTAATCGAGGAGTGCAAAAGGTTAAAATTGAACACAAAAAGCCAATAGATGTTGTCCAATTTTAATATTGTAAAATAAATTAAAAATAAATGAACATATTCAGAAAATAGGCAATTTTAGTTCTTTCTGAAACAGTTTGTTTTCAATGGTAGTCATTTTTCTTTAAATTTCTTATCAATAATCAGTGTTCTTATGTCTGAACTGGCAAAAACACCTTTGTATTTCAGTTTAGTTTGTTACAAATTTGAAAGCTGTTGCAGAGATAACTTGAAACATTCATCATGGTTGACTAGTCCTTCAAGAAATTGTTTCATTAATTTTAATTTAATTGGAAGCAATAATAGGTATTTAGCAATAAGTGATATTTTTATATACTGGAGTTAAATTTTTTTTTAAGACACTACTTTTCAATCCAATATTGATTTTATGATTTGCTATGCCATAGTAGAAAAAAAACATTTTATTTTTATATGACTAAATTGTTGTCTGAATATATATAGAAAATTTTTATATTTACTCAAATTTGCCATTTATAATTTTTCATATTTTATTATGAAGAAACTGAAGATTTTCTTAAGATTGTTTAAATGAACAAAATGTGCAGTGGTATTGAACCAAACTATTATTGTGTATAGCAATGGCTTCCAGTCTTTTTGAATATGAAGATTCTTTATAGTTTCAAAAAAAATATTAAGGACCTCTGTCTAGTTCAGGGATGTCCAACCTGTGGCCTATTGCTGTAATGAATGCTGCCCAATGTAAAATTGTTAACTTCCTTAAAACATTGAGATTTTTGTGTAATTATATTTTTTTACTTTTTGAAATTTGCCGTAACATCATCAAATATCCCACTAATAAAGAAAAAGAAATTTGTATCATTTCTATACTAAAAATATATAAAAAATAATGAGGTTAACAAAGTTTTTATTATTTAAATGCTTATTTACATTTCTTATTTCCATTTTTAAAATATTTCTTATTTCAGTGATTAAAATTTCTTGACCTGCTCAATGATTTTAAAAAAATTTCTGAACAAAAAGAAGTCAAAGATTATTTTATATTATGACATTTTTGCTTATTTATCATGGTGGATATATATATTGTATATTACTTACTAACTTTTTTGCTTAACAACTATTGTTAGAATTAGTGTATTTTGTGTGTGTCCCAAGACAATTTTTTTCTTCAAATGTAGCCCAATAAAGCCAAGAGGTTGGACACCCTGGTCTAGTTAATACCATATTTTATCTAATTTCCTTCTTTTTTGATTGTATTTTTTATAAACAAAATATATGAGAAAATTATATAATTATATTTAAATCTAGAAAAGAAATATTGTATTAGTGTGAATGCAAGGTGAAGTTTTTAAAATGTTAACAATAAAAGTAGACGTTTTTGAACTTCCAAAATAAAAATGGATTATAAATCCCTTTAGTGAAAATTCTATCATCGTGTAATATTGTGCTAACGCACTAAACATTACATAGATTTACAATGCAGTTTTTGCTGGACTATTTGAATTTTCTAAATATAAAATGCAATTTAAAATTATGGTTGACATCTATAAAAACAATGTTATTAAATGTTAAAATAAATAAATTACTAAAAATATAATTTTTTATGAACAATAACATACATTTTACTAATATGTATAGATTAAAATTTTAATATTTATTAAATTTCAATTTGATTTATAGAGAATCTCTATTTTATATTTTCTCTTTATTTAACATAATTTTTTTTTTAAATAACAATGTTTTCAACAAGAGGAATACCTATACTTTAGTTTGCAGCCAGAATATAATAAAAAGTAATATTAAGTAGAAATAGATTTTCAATTTATAAAATTTAATATAAAAAAATTATGAAAACTATAATTTATTAATTTTTATTTTTTTATCTAGATGTGGATTTTTCTCAAAATTCTTTACCTAGAATTCCTGATGCATTATATACATTGATTAATTTAAAACGAATTAATTTAAGTGATAATTGTATTACTGAAATTTCTGCTGAAATTGGAGGTAAATTATTTAAATTTTCTTTTAAAATATCAATATTATAACTATTATTTAAACTAAATGTAATAGATTTCAGATTTCCAATTTATAAATATTCCTTAATTTAAAAAAGCTTTTTGTTCTTATGCATTTATCAGATATAGACAAATTCAAAAAATATTTTCATTTAATTTATAATTTTGAAGTGATTGAAGTGAATTTTCTTTGTAAAATATTTCTTAAAATAGAAAATTAATTAACAGTATTTAAAAAAATCATTGCTCCATTATTTAAAAGTATTAAAGAATAGAGCAGTGATTTTTTTTTTATGAAAAATATCTTCTGGTATCCAATGCACAAAAAGTGGAATATGCACTGTCATATTAATTTTAGCAAAGAATATACATTTGATAGATCTCTATTTATGATCGATTTTAGATTTTAATTCATTTATATGTATAAATATCACGGCTGAGGAGCTGGAGCTGGGATTGGAGCCAGGAAGTTTTGGAAGAGCCAAAGCGAGCTGGAGCTAGAGTCAGAGCCTGAAGCCATGGAGCTAGGAAGTTTTGGAGGAGCCGGAGTTGGAGTCAGAGCTAAGCTGATCATATTCAGTGGAACCAGATCCAGAGCTTGAGCCATTAAAATTTCTGCTGGCTCCAGCTCCTAACCATCTACCATATATACTCGAATACAAGCCAACCCCGACTTTAGAGTTTGAAAATCTGAAAAATGCGCAACCTGTGTATAAGCCTATCCCGATTTTAGCACTTAAAATTTGATAAAAATTTGACATCAATAACGTGTGTATAAGCCTATCCCGATTTTAGCACTTAAAATTTGATAAAAATTTGAAATCAATAAATTACATGATCATTGATTTTTAGTTTCCGATATATTAATGTCATTTGTCAAAATAAATATTTTATCGAAACTTTAAATAAATACATATAAAATAAATTATTATAATACAAATACCAATATATCAATTTAAAACGTAAATGTTGTTGCGTACCAATATATCAATTTAAAAGGTAAATGATGTTGTGATAGTAAGGTAAGTGATATTTCAAGTGATGGTAAATGATGGAGCCGAAGCCACAGCTGGAATATACTATGACTCTGGAGCCGGTGCCAAAGCCTAACCTATTTCAAGCCAGCTCCCCAGCTCTGGTTGGAATATTGGATACATGCCAATGGATGTAATCCACAATGGTCAATAGAAACTTCTCATAAATTAATAGTAATAAAAATTTCCTGTTTTAAGAAAAAATAGGGACAACTAAAGATAGAAAAATTTTATTTGTGATTAATCTCATAATGGAATTATTAATTTGGAAGATTGGTTTGTCAGGATAAATCTGATTTAATATTTTTATAATACAAAAATCTATTGATAATATGTACCATTTTTCATAATAAATAAAGTTGTTATTTATCTTTATATTATTGATTATAAATATGTATTTATTTCAATAATACATGAAAAAAGAATAAGTTCAGAGCCTTGCCTGTTTTTCTAATCAAGTACAATTTAATATTAACCTTGTAATAAATAAAATAATTTTATTTATATTTTAATTGTCTTTTTAAATTAAATCAATTTAACAATGCAAAATAAATTTTGTTTAAAAATAAAAGCTGTCTGAATTTTATTTTTGTTTACATCTATATATACATTTTGGCTACATGACCAGAAATAACTTTATTTCACAGTATATATTCATATCATTATTTCCTGCCAAAATAAACTTGCTTTAATTTTGCCTCTTTGATCTACAATTTAAATGCCATGTCTTAAAATAAATTAAACTAAAACTTTAGGAATTTTCACATAATTCTTAGCAGTCATACCAAAAAAACTTTTATAGTAATGGAACCATAGCTAAAGCCTCAGTTTTAAAACAATGACACCGGAACCGGAGCTGGAGCCACAGCTGGAATATACTGTGGCTCTGGAACCAGTGCTGGTGCCTAACCTATTTCAAGCCAGCTCCTCAGCCCTGATAAATATAATAAAACTACTGGGTTACTATGTTATATATAGATGTATTATGTCAAGTTATTATACTAAAATAATGAAATTTTAAAAATAGATTTCTAATAAATTAATTTTCTATTGTAACTGAAGAAAGATTTATTATTAAAAAATGTCTATCTATATATGAGAATCTGTTTAATTTAAATATGGTACTGTTAGGAGCAATATAGCCTTACTGTATTTTTTTTTTATTATATTATTTATTTTAGAATTTTATTTAATTAAAATGAAAAAACTTCATACTTTGATTTTTATTTGAATAATATAAAATATAATGTCTTTCAATTATAAATGATTGATTCACAGCACAATTTAAAGTGAAAAAATTTCTTTGCTTTTACTACATTTTGCATTTAATTTTGGCTCAGAACGGCTCCCTTAGTACTCTTATAAATAAGCCATCTTCAGTAAACTACAAGTGAAATGGCAATAAGTAATAATGTCTTTCTTTCAAACACCTACAAATGACATCATTTGATTGGATATATCACAGCCAATTGATATCTCTATAAAAACTGAGACAAAAAGTAGTCTTGTTATGTGAAATATTGAATAAATAATTTTTACATTAAACTATAGAGAGAAAGATCAATGAATTAGCAATTAAATTGTAAGTTAAATTTTAATATTTGTGTTAATAGAATTATGTAATAAATTTAATGACAATTAATATAAAACAGAATTGTAAATCATTATAAATAGGTGATTCAGAAGCAGGTAGATGATGAGAATGAGATAATTAAATTTTTTTTGTTTAATATGATCAAAAATGCTTTATTGAATCTAACAAAGTAAAAAAGCTGTTAAGTGAACATTATTATTGATAAAATAAATGAATTAAATATTAAAATAAAAGTTCTTTATAAAATTATTTTACACAAGTATGGGAAAAAGATGATACATTATAACTATGTTCTTTAATAACTGCCCTCACATTGAATGGTACAATAGAATTTGAAAAATCTTTTCATAATTAATACATAGTTTCTGAATGCAAAAAAATTGCTTAAATGCATAATAATTGATTTATTTTATTTTATTCTTGTTATAAAGTATTTGTCTATATGTTTGCCACAAAAATTGATAGAAATCTTCATTTAGATTTCAGAAACTACAAATTAAAAACTGATATATATAAGTTTTTAATTCAAAGAATTAATTCAATCAAAGAATATTTATATATTCATTCTTTGCTATAGTTAATGGAATATTTCATAACGTTTTTAACTGAGTTGGACTCTATAAGATGAATTCATCTAAAAAAATAATAATAATAAAATATTAAAAGGGCATATTTGAATTAGCTCTAGACCAAAGTTAAAAATTTTTTAATTTTCTTCCTGCAGCTATATAATAATTTCTTGTATTCTTTGTTTAAATAATTTTTTCAAAAAAAAAATGAGAAGTTCTTCTATTTCATCAATGTTCAAAATATATATAGTCAAACCTCTGTTCACAATCTTAATTTGCTCCTGAAGTCGTCAGTAAACCGAAATGTTTGTAAGTTTTACCCATAGGAATTAATGTAAAATGGATTAATCCATTCCTGGACACCAGATGATTGCTTATTTAAACTTTTACAACAGTACTCTGTGCACAAGTTCTTAACACAAAATCAATGGAAACCATTAAATCTATTGCAAAAAAGATAAACACAATACTAAGCAGATCAAATATAGACAAAAACTTAATTTACTTTTACCATACCTGTATGAAGGAGAGTTGACAGCATAAATAGAAAGTGGTGAGGATGTGAAATGTTATTGTTTGAAAGGGGATTCTTTTGCTTTTTTTCTGTTTCTTGGCACCACTTGACTCTGCTTCAGACCCACTGATCCTCTGTCTCACTAAGAAGTTAACCAATATGATTTGTTTTTGTCTATGTTTAAAAATGTTTCTAAACTGACACATGACATTATCATTGAAAATTTTTATGTTGACCGCTTGCATGTTCGTAACTCAAAACACAGTACATCATCTGAGACACTTTATGTTCTGAAAATTTGTTCATAAACCAAATTGTTCATGATCCAAGGTATTCGTAAACCAAGGTTTAACTGTATGTATTATAAGAAAAATGTCCATATGTGAATGCATACATCTTCAAAAGTGCTCTTTGTAGCCATATAATAATTTTATTTTATTTTTAGGTTTTTTTATATAGAAAGTTTTCCAATCTCAAATATATTTTATGATGTTATAAGGAATATATTGAAATAAAATAAAATTTTTTTTCTTAATGAGAAAGTACATTTTCCAAAAATTTAAGCAAAATTCAGTTTATTAGTAATAACTGTGGTCTAATAAATGTTATTAGAGCATTCTTAAATGATTTTAGAAAATGATACAATATAAATAAATTCTGATTTAATAAAAATGAAAACATAACATTTATCCCAAATCAGTTACATAAGCATAATTCTCCAATAAATCTCTCAGATAATATGCATAATCCGTAATTGAAAAATGACATAAATAGACAATATTCAAAGATATAGAAACAGAATATTTTCATGTATTTATGAACATATTGCTCATTATTTTAAAAGTTTTATTAATAGCCATTAGACAGCACCATTGATCATTGCCCATCGCACAATCATTGGCTATTTAATTATTTCTAAAAACATGAATACTAAAAATTCTACACTATTTTTAGTCTAAAATAGTCTAAAATTTTTATTTTGTGTATGTCTAATAAAATCCTCATGCACTCACTGTAAAGAAAATAATGCACTGAAAATGAAAAGTTGCTGGAAAATCTATTAAGAATTCAAGAAACAATTTGTTATTAACTAATTATGATTAATGTGAATAATGTATTAAAATTGTAACAGTACATTGATGATCAAATTCTGTAGGATGTGAGTGGTGAGAATATGTAATTTATTTAAAAATTGTAATATTTGAGAGTCAATACTTTTCTAATTTATTTAAAATTGTAATATTTGGGCATCCAAATCTGACTTCCCATCAACTAAAAGTTTGACTTGGGATTCAACAATGATGTTAAAAATCTGTAGACAATTGCATAATACATTGTTTATATTACTAAAATAATTTATTTGTGATTAATCTCATTCCCAAAAATTTTTGTTTTTTAATAAAATAGGAATTTTTGGAAAGAAATTTTTTAATTATTTTATTATTTTATAAATTTACAAATTTTAATTAAATATTTACAATTTTTCTCATATGTTGATACTGATAATTATTTTATTTTTTCTTTAATTATAAATTATAATTCTTATAGTAGTTTAGCATCACAAGCATGCTTTTTCAATACTCAACTTGAAAGTGTTAAAATGTATACATCTATTTAAATATCATAAGGAACTTTCATGATTTTGTAAATTTGATTGCTGAAAATGCATAGCACCAATTGATAGAGCACTTTAAGAAACTTGTAAACAGACAACATTTATCAGCAGAACACTGATGAGACAAAAGCTACAGATGTTCAAAGTTCAGAGAATAATTGGTATTATGTAATTTTCAACAAACATAGTACATGTTTAATTGTAACCAGTGGCTATCAGAGAGGGGCAAGAGAGGCAGCTGCCATGGTCCTCACGATTTTAGAGGCCTCAATTTATAATTCAATATATTAGAAAAAATATATTTGCATATTTTTATATTGTTCGAGCTTCAGTGTTTGTCAAAATTTGAAGTTCTTTATCAATGTTTTTGCTTTTCTTGTACACTTACCACAGTATATTATACCACTGCTAATGTTAAAGTACACAAAGTTTCTGTGAAATAAATGTTAAAATTGAATAAATAAATAAATATGCTTTGTTTTTATTTTCTTGTACAGTGGATGATCGGTTAACGAACAGTTCGGATAACGAACACTTTTTCGAAAGATTTTTACGTTTGGTTAATGAACAAATGATCGGATAATGAATACCTTACAGAACAAACTGTGGGACCCGCGGACTGAGAGAATGACAGGTCAGCCTGATGGTTGCATGGTAAAGCTGTGGCTTAATATTCTGGAGGATCCAGGAGTCCCACTCCTCTAATTTTTCAGGAAGGATTTGGGCCCGGCTCATTGAAACCCATCTTTCAATCTTCCGGTTAATCCCGTACTGTATGTATGTGCAATTTCAGTCAAATCGGGGAGGGGAACATCTGACCATCCCCTTGTAAGTCAAGTGATTTCTCCACTATTTTAACTATAAAAATTGTCAATTACAGGCATTCAAGTTATGAACTTAATTTATGTGTAAGATTTATTTTTAACTTGGATAATATTGTTACATTGCCTTCAAAAGTACTGAAATAACATTATATATTGTATTTTGTAATATATTTCATAACTGAATCAATTAAAAGTTTCTTATTTCACAGTTCTGATTAAAAAGTTCCAATTATAAAGCTTGAGTATTTTGGTGCAATCTTTCTAATCTTAAAATACTGATTTAATTAATAGTTAACTAATAATCCAGTTTTGTATTATATCAGTTGCTGGATCATATTGCTTTATAATATTTAACCCGTTCACTGCCTTCGATTTTTTCTAATTAAGCCTCGTTAATATGCAAAAAAAACAAAAAAATGTAAATTGCGATATCTCGCTTAATTTTTATTGAATTTTTTTGAAATTTTCATAATTTATTACGTTTTTTATCTTGATTCTAATGATGTAATAATTTTTTTCGAATTTTATTTCTTTCACAATTTTTCATTCGTTATTTTTATCTTGATTCTAATGATGTAATAAATTTTTTCGAATTTTATTTCTTTCACAATTTTTCATTCGTTATATGAGATCAGAGAAAACATGATTTTTATATATGAAATCTTAGCCATCCAACCAAATATTTGGTATTTTCTGATAGTGGCAAGTCTTTTGAATAAAATGAGATATGAATGTAGAAAATTGAATAATAATTTAAATAATTATCAATAAAAACGAAGTATTACGTAACTTTTAATTAAGTTAATTAAGGGCCGGTTGCACGAGTCTTATTCTGCAGATTAAAACAGGCTTTAATCTGCAGATTTAGCTTGTTGCGTTGCATGATGTCAAATCTCTAGGATAAACTACCGACTAACTTAACCGGCCGAATTTGGGCGGGTTAAGAATTTATTCTACAGATTATCTAGCAAAACAGTATGGCGGACTACAGTAGTTCCGAATCCGAAGTTGAAAATGATCTCAATTTAGATTATTTGGATTACATTTATTTTAATACAGAACGGATATTTCCGAGAAAGATACAGATTTATTGTTTATAATGATGATAACTTTCATGTGAGGTTTTGTTTTAATAAAATCAACGATTTTATGGCTATTGTCAGAGAGGTAAAGAGAAAAAGAGAATATGCACTTTATAAATCAAAAGTTTGTTATTTTATTTTAAATTTATAAAGTAAATTGTTATTAACATATTATATATACATATATATATAT
>AYEL01066786.1:0-81111 GCA_000484575.1 Olivierus martensii | reverse complement strand
TATTATATTGTTCGATAATATAATAGTCGGTTAATGTTCTATATTTGTAAACGGAATGGCACTGAAGAGGAACCACTCTTGGTTCGAAAACGTTTTGCCACAATAAACTTTTTTCTTGCTAAAGAGCTGTTTTGAACTGTTTTTAGAATAAAATAAGCAAGTAGTATTTTCTGATTTATTATAATTTATAAATGGTTTTATAATTTTGAACATGAATTATGGAATATCATTTTAAAGAAATAAAGTAAATAGTTAAAATAATCAATTTTTCAAACTATCTCATGTAAAAACATTTATTTCTCCCAAAAGAAATTAATTTTAAATGCTGATCCTAACCAATCAGATGTCTAAAATAGCCCATTGACGAGAATGAATTTGAGACTGTTGTTTTAAATGAAGGTTGAGGTAATATTTTTAGTGTCTGGCTGTCATTATAGCTTTTGAACTAATTATATTTTATCAAAACAAAAAAAATTGTAAAAATAAATGCAATTTAAAATTAATTTTTAAGGCAAATTAGCAAATGCAAATAAATAGACACTTTTATTAAAATTAAATCCAGTTTTAAACTTGATCCTGTTCTCCCTCTATCTTTTTCTTTATGTTGCATCACATCACAATATTTCATGTGCTATAAGTCTGGAATTTTGTATAAGTGTCCTTATTTATTACATCAGTGAACAGGATTTGGAAAATTTTTTAAATTATAAAAGAAATTATTGATTTATTTCAATGAATATCATATTGTTCTAACACTAGAAATCAGAGGATTGGTATATACATGAGTACATACAGTAGTTTGTTTTCCAATTTATATTATCTTTGTATTAAAGAGATGTATATATAAAATTTTTACTTACCTAATTGTGATATATGTTTGTTGCCAAGTTTTCTTATCATTCCTGGTGATGTTTCTGATAAAGTTACAATAATTTCAAGAGCTAAATGTCGGAATGTATCTTGTAGACTTGTTTCTGATACAACCTATACATATTTCATAAAATATATCATAATTTAAGAGAATAATTTAACTCATTTTTAAAAATCACTTTTTAATTAAGAAAATATATGATTATATAATAAACTGTTTATTTATGTTATCTCTGTGAAGAATTTCAATTCTTCATAATTTCAAACAATGAATATTAAAATAAGTGACATTTAATTTTAGTAAATATAGATATTCCTCAGGATACAAAATTTTAGTTATGAATTTTCATACTTAAAGTATGCTATTTCATTTCAAATTTCAGAAAACTTCAAGAATTCTAAATATTATGATAATTCTCTAGCACAAATATAATGTAAAACTACAGAGTTACTTAACACATTATAGTATTATTTCAAGATAGTGAAAATTACACAAAAAATCTTTCTTAATAATTAGAATTTTTTATTCAAATCTTTAAAATAAGAAATTTTAATTAATCCAATTATTAAATATATTGAAAAATACATATATATGTAGTGATTTCAGAACTTTTCAGTGCCATGTAACAATGGCTTTTAAATTCATATATAAGTTTTATTTGTAACTTTTAAAGTTGCAAATAAAACTTATGAATTTAGATCTGTAACTCAAGCAGTAGCTTTATTAAGTAAAAAAGCAAAATATCAACATAACTATCATCAGATTTATTTTAATTCAAAAAACTGAAGAAAAAAGATAGGAATTAATTTCCTATAACTTGGTTTTGATTCACATTAGAATTCATTCATCAAAGCGGATTTTTCTATGGAAATTTATAAATTTTAATCACTTCATTAACCAGAAATATTTTTAGTCTTACAATCTCTGATAGTCTTTAACTTTAATTTAATTCTTTAAATTTCATACCATGTGGCATTGTTTCACTTTCAGCCAGAGAGCAATACAGTGCCATAATGCATTATAGATGCAATAGATAGTTTTTTTACTTCAGGATTTTTATTAAAAAATAATTTTCACACACAAAATCTGAGCTATATAAATAATTGCAATTGAAGGATTTTGTGTAATTAGACTGACCAAAAATTGCTCGGCGATTGACAGGTTGAACACCACTGGACTATGATATCAATTTGTTTATTTGTATAATCATAATATGGGAGTATTTTAAACATTAAGACCAAATTATCTGCATATTGATAAATTAAAGGGTGATCTGTGAGAACAGAGGAATTTATTTACTACTAGAGTAATAATTACTTCTTTCTGCCTCTAATTTGTATATTTTTATCAATAAACTACAAATAAAATAATAATATTTGGAAGATATGTAAAAAGCTACATTAAATACAAGCAGTCCCCAGTTTATGCAGGTGGATCATTTAGCAAAACCTTACTTAAGTCAAAATATACAAATGTTGGAGCATATGTTATACAGTACTAGTGTGTCACAATGACATAACACTAAAAATAATTCTATTAAGGAATAAGCATATAAATCATGTGATAAATCAATTGCTTACCATCTTGGAAGATCTGGATTCAATTCAGAGTCCTATACCTCCAGTTTTTCTGGAGGATCTAGGCTCTGCCCATTACCCAAAAATAATTCTATGCAAGTATGGATCTATGCATGTTGGATATACATAAGTTGAGAATTGTCTGTATATTACATATGAAATTATTAATAGATTAATCTAATTGCCACATAATATAAATGAATTAATAGAACATTTTAGAATAAACTAGTTCCTTTAGTGTACATCTTATACAGTACAAACTTTCATCTGATTCACTATATCAGATGAAATTTTGTAGGATTAGTGTTTCCAAATTCCCGACATTTTGGAACTTTCAGGAATTGAGAATGGGAAATCCTATTTCCCGAGAATTCCCAAAATAATTTTTTTCATTTAATTTTCATTGATCATCCTTAATAATGGCTATAACATAAATATTAACAAACAGAACGTGGGGCAACTGGGATTGTTGGCCCTGGAACAGTCTTTCAGATGTTTTGAGACACTCCTATATGTAAAAGGTTGACAAAAAACAGGAGTAAATAAAATTTCCTAAATGGTGGTCGACCGGAATTTCATGACTAGTGCAACTCTTGCTCTGAGTGCTAACCAAGAATTATTACGGTACCATTTTGGCTAGGTTTCTGTTATATTTCAGGTTTTCGCAAAATTTAAACAATGTGATGCAAACTTTATTTAACCAAACCTTATAGTATACAATGAGTTTTTACATATATCACACAATGTATTAACATACATCACAATTGTCAGCTGCCAACATATTGATCGAATGTGGTTAGTAGTATTGGCTGTCTCTTTGTGGAAACAATTCATTGTGGAAAACAAAAACAGTTTGTGTTTACACAGAAAAATATTTATTTTCACAATCCAGAATTTAACTACAATGTCATATCAAGATAAGTTACCTTAGATTTCCTTAATCAGTTCACATGAGGACTTTGTATTCAAATTCTGGGTGTGAAAATAAATATTTTTCTGTGTAAATACAAACTGTTTTCTGTTCTCCATGATCAAATATACTTGATTTACAAGAGCTAAACTTAGCTGGCCATGTGTTATTTAATTCTGGTGTCGCATGTATATTTCTAGTGAAGTGTAATATTGTAACACAATGTAACTTTAGATAGCGACAAATAGGAAAAATGTCTAAAAGATATATTATGTGTATTACTGGGTTCTAGGAGCCAATTTTCCTGAATTCTTGATCAATTTTTCTCAGGATTTGGGAACGGGAAAACGAAAAAAATTCTCAAGAACAGGCAGGAAGGAACACTATGTAGGATATTGACAATCTATGTATTGAAATTGCAAAGTTGCAAATTTCAACGAACAACAATAATAATTAAATAAGCTAAACCTAACAGTTCTAGAGACACTGCAAATTCCAGAGTTTGGCCTGAGCTCAGGTCTTCTTCTAATTTCTAATTTAAATATAATTAATTCCAAAACAAGCTATCAAAACTTAACGTCTAACGGAGAAAACAAAACAACCAGAACTTACAACTAGAAGTACCGATTAAGTGTTAGAACTAGGACAAACAACGATGTTAGAAAACTTATACTAATAAATTGAATAAATTCTTAAACATGTTACCGCCAGAGAGGATCTTCGAACCGATGGTAGCGGCTTAAAGAGGTTTGACTGTATATCAAAAATATTTTTGTTTGCTCACCTTGGATACTTTGGATATAATCACTTTGGCGAAAAATATTTTAATTTGAAATTTATAGCAAACTTACAGGTGTCAGTGATATAATTTTGAACATAATCCTCTACTGGGACTATTAATGCATTATGAGATCTTTCGATGTTTTTCGATACAGATAATCCTTTATATATGGATTATCTTTCAGCTACGTTTTCTTCCTCTTTAGGAATTTCTTATAAGACTGGCAGAACCTTTAAAATATTGAAATAAATCGACATGTCTGCATATTTCAGTATTTTTCATGAAAAATATTCGAATTTTATCACTGTCTAAATTTTTATCCATAAAAGTTTACGTCTTGAGATTAAAACCGAAAACATCTGGTTTATGTATTGAATTACTGGATAAATAGTTTAATAATTCACTTAATGAATACATATAAAATTTAATTATATTTTAGTTTGACCTTTATTAACAAAAATATATTTCAGATATGTCCAAACACATTTTTGAACTTTTTAATTTTTTTCTGCTATGTAGGACAGACTTTGAAGGTTACAAATTTTTTCCATATTATTATTCATCTTATTGAAAGCTATTATGTACGGATCTTCTATATTAATAGAAACATTCAGGCATCAAAATTTATGCTTTAATCTTCTTCGTTTTTTAAATATTATGCTGTATTCTCTTAATGGTGGCTTGGTGAAGCGATTCTTAGAGTCACTTCGATACATGATGGGTCGACCATTAAATACATTAATGAGATCGGTAACTTATTTGAAGTTTTGCATAATTAACGAAGGAAATCGTCGAAACTGTCGCGAGTTTCAATAAACTTTAACCTTTATTTAGCAATCTTGACCGTGTCGTGGTTGTGCATCAGCAATCCCAGCGCGATTTCTGTGATGCATGATGGAATAATAAAGTAATTTTGAACTTCGATATCTTTAAGGATTTTTTTTTTATTCGCAGTATAAAACTCAATTCTGATATCTCTTCAAGTAGAGTAAAGAATTATCTTTTTTTTTTTTTTTCCACTCATTAATATGCGAATCTCGAACTGTTACTGATCAGTCTCAAATTAGGAACTTTAATTCGATTTGCATGTTGTTTTATCCTTTGCCTTAGTAATTTCGTTATGCTTTTCTGTCTTTTGTCTAAGATTCGGGCAGATTCTAATGTTTTAATCTCATTTTCTCTCTTCAATACTTTAAGAGTAATTTCGTTATGCTTTTCTGTCTTTTGTCTAAGATTCGGGCAGATTCTAATGTTTTAAAGTATTGAAGAGAGAAAATGAGATTAATAAATGAACAGGCGACACGAATAACTAAAAAAACTCTTGTACTGTTCGCAAATTTTGATTTTTATAAAACAAAATTTTCCAATTTTCGTATAGATTATAAAGCAATAAGCAAACTATTTGACTTGAAATTTTTATATGAATTTAAGTTCTATATGAATAAGAAAATGTTAATTTTAGAGTAAACTATAAACTAGTAGTTCCTAACGTTTTTTTGGCCATGAATAACTAAAAAAACTCTTGTACTGTTCGCAAATTTTGATTTTTATAAAACAAAATTTTAAAATTTTCGTGTAGATTATAAAGCAATAAGCAAACTATTTAACTTGAAATTTTTATATGAATTTAAGTTCTATATGAATAAGAAAATGTTAATTTTAGAGTAAACTATAAACTAGTAGTTCCTAACGTTTTTTTGGCCATCCCCATCTAAGCATCTCTAAAATCGTGATGCCCCCTATGACATATAGTCTAATTTTTATTATTAAAAAAGTGAACTATTCATGTGGAGAAAACCTAAAAGGTCATTAATTGATCTAAATAAGCTTTTTTTGGCCATCCCCATCTAAGCATCTCTAAAATCGTGATGCCCCCTATGACATATAGCCTAATTTTTATTATTAAAAAAGTAAACTATTCATGTAGAGAAAACCTAAAAGGCCATTAATTGATCTAAATAAGATTCCAAAGAACATGGCATCGATGAAAGAGAAAAATAAAAGAACAAAAAACAGTTGAAGTACTGAGGAAGAAATCACTTATTGTTAAAAAAATAATAATAATATGAAGTGATATGAAAAAACAACAAAGTTTCAAAACTACCATGTACATTCTGATTTTAATTTTAAAAATGTGTATGCCGCAATATATATTTATATACCTATATATGAGCCCCTAGAACCCTAAGAAATGACCATGTACATTCTGATTTTAATTTTAAAAATGTGTATGTCACAATATATATTTATATACCTATATATGATCCCCTAGAACCCTAAGAAATGCAAAAAATTCACAGTTAATAATTCATTCTTGAATTGCCCTCCTTAAAAATCGAATTGCCCCCTCGTGGAGCGTGCGCCCCACGTTGGGAACAACTGCTATAAACGGTAGTAGTGTTACAGGTTGTATAATTTATGAATAAGATTTGAATGTGCATTAAAAAATGTTTTCAAAAATGTAATTTTTTATGGATTACTTATCTGTATGTATACCAATTGCCTTAAATCATGCATGACCAAATTTTTTCCTTTTGAGAACCAAATTTAAAATAGAATAATTATTTTGCTGGTCACCAGAGAAAATTAATAAAACATTTATCAATTAAAATACTATATATGATAAATGTAAGTATGTTTTGTTGAAAAAATAATAAACAATCTAGCATATTTATAAGTAAAAATTGCTTATTAATGCGATAAATAATTGTTTTGCATCGTAAGTTCTTAGTATCCAGATTAGAATTTAAATATTTCATTTATTAAAAAGAAATCTCAGATTATACAGAATGATTGAAAACTTTCTAAAGAATCGTAGTTTGTTCATTCTCTCTCTAAATAAAAAAATTACTATAGTATATAGTTATTGATAGATACACTACAGTAGATTCTTGATAATCCAGACCAGTAGTTGCCAAAGTGGTCGGAACTTTGTTCCTCTGTTGTCTGTACCGACTCTCAAGAGGTCGATGAGAGTTAAAGGATTGTTATAGAGTCGGTGAGAAATAAATAGGTCTTTAGGAGGTTTGTAAAAATTTTAATATTCAATAGAAAATAATAATCTAAAATTTCGTCAATAATTGTTGTTAAAAAACATCAAGCCCACCCTTCACATTAAAAATAAATTTTAGTTCAGTATAAAAATGTCCTGTTTGTTTGATTAATTATAAATGTTTTTTAAAATACTGTTTATTATTATACACTACCGTAATTATTACTATTCAAAAATTTTTCATAAAATAGATTTAAAAAATATTTAATATTAAAACTTTCACTGGGGGGGGTCTCCGGATTTTTATGGCATCATCAAAGGGGTCGTTGAAAGTTTTACAATTCCTGATCCAGACAATACAGGGGAATGTTAGTAAAATTTATAAAAGATTTTAGGAAACTGAATTCTCCAAAACCTTATCCTTTAATTTACCTAAAGTTCTTCAAATAATTTTTAAATATACTCCAATATATGCATTTAAAACATTTATTAGGAGTAAAAAAAATTAATATTTCAAATATTTAAACAATAAGCAAGAATTTTTATTCTTTAAATCATCGCAAGTAATAATTTTTAAATGATGCAAATGTATACAAAAAGCTAAATACATTATGCATAATAAATTTAATCGTCATTTATGTTTGAAAAGTTAAATATAACACTTTTTATTAATAATTAAATAATAATAAACATTTGAATTTTTAATAAAGTTTATTTTCCTGCTTTAGAAATTATTATTTTTTTTTGGATGAAATGTTATTTATATTTATTTATAATTTCCTCTCCTCTAGATCCATCTGCGCACATGCCTAAAACGCATGATGCTAGTATTTTACCTCCTACTTTTTGTAGGAGGTTCTCTTTCACAAGACAGAAATTCTCTTGACGGATCCAGAAGTGTAACAAATAAAACAGTACATAAACGTAAGTATTATATATAAATAAAAAAAAATCAATAACTTTATAATTAATAAGAATAAAACATAAAATAGATTGTACTTTACAGGCTCCATCTTCACCATTAATATTAGTCCAACGTTTGTACAAGAGGAAGAACCGCATCAAAATTATGGAGGCCTCATGACACTGATGAAACCATCCAGGCAGAGCAACGTGTTTACTTACTGTTCCGGTGGTTCCAAATGTCAGTTTTTTCTTTATTGCTATTTATCAGGTGGCACGCTAGGTTCTTCTTGTGGTCCGCTCTTTTCTTGCTGTATAAAAAAGAAACAGCAGCAACAAAAAATCAAGAGAGTTAACTATGGTCCAGTTCGTAACGATCCATGTAAGTTTTATCTGTTTTAACTTTCGTAAATATATATATTAATATTTACATTTATGAATAGAATTTTGTTATAAAAAATAAACGATGGTCTTCTAGAGAGAGAATCTAATCTACAATTTTTGTATATATCGCGCAGCATTAATTGAATATTCATTTTCGTGCAGACTGTGGAAGAAATTCTGTGAAAACAAGCAGGATCGTTGGTGGAAACGATGCTTCATTCGGCCAGTTTCCATGGCAAGTAGGTAGATTGTTATTAATCATTGTTATAAATAAAAATTAATTTTATAAACTATTCATTCAGCAAAGTTGAATTATCAGCTTTTGAATTAAACAACAAAAACATTGCCGTAAGATATCAAACAAAATTATTTCGACTGTTGCCTCTCGAATTGCAAACTTTTTTATTATTTTAATTAACACACATATATATATATATATAAATTGAATTCCGAATTTACAAAATTTGTTTTAACATATTTGATTAATATTCTCAATGCGTTTCCTTCGAATTTAATATCAGGAAATGATAATTTCCGATTATTCTAATAAGTATTTCCTTCAAACATTCTAGTTTTGTTATGAATGAAAATGAACCTATACGAGTAAATCTGCAGCGCGTTAAAATCATATGTAGAATGAGAAATGAAGTTATTATTATTATTTTTTTTTACCTTGATGAATCATTAAAAGTATAAAAATTCGTCCCCTCCTACACAACTACAAATTTACAAAGAAAAAATATATTTAAATTTTTAAAAAGGAATTTACTTTTTACCAAATAAAAAATTTATGAGAAAACGAAAATTTTCAGTGTGTATTTTTTTTTTCGCTTTTTTGCAAATGTTTAGATGTTTATATATATATATTTTTCGGTTTCCAATTTCGTAGAATTTAGTATTTTGCAAATGTTTAGATGTTTATATATATATATTTTTCGGTTTCCAATTTCATAGAATTTAGTATGCATTCAAACAGCGAAGTATAAAACATTTCAGTAGGATTATAAATGTATTATAAATGGAATATAAATATCTGTATCTACTCTATATTTTTTCTATTTTACACTGTTTCCATTTGCTTTTTTTTTATTTTTTTAAAGAAAATACCATTTTTTTGTGTGTATTATATCAAAAATTTAAAAGATTTATACGAAAAACGTAGCTAGAAAACCGTGTAACGCATTCTATAGATGGTTATTGAACTCTGTAGCTATTCAACTTATAGAATTCGTGGTTTAAAAGGTTCTAAACGACTAAACTATGATATAGCAGCGTTTATATAAAAACCCAAACACACTTTCATAAATGAAATGTTGCTAAAAGTCGAAAAACTGTCTTTTCTAAAGAACCGATAACAGTCATAAAAAGATTTATTCAGTTAAACCTATATAGAATGACATAATCTGATAGATATTTATTAACCTTAACGGATAAAAATTCAATAAAGCCGTATGTATGTTTCCTCCAGGCAAAAGTCAGACAGCTTCAACGTATTCAGGGAGTAAAAATGGAAATTATGTACTGTACAGTACGTATAGAACTGCAATAATGTATGCTGTTTATTTTTTAAATAATAATTGAATGTTTAGAAAATAACGGTAATTACATTAACATCGAAAGCTTAATTCTTGCTTTCTAAACAAATTAGAAAGATTAATAATTACGTAAACTGGTAATTTCATATGCTTATGACTGTTAAATAAAAAATTGACGATATTTTAAAAGTATAAAATTTTTGTCTAATTTCATTATTAAGATGGCTTCAATTATTTAAACGATCAACACTTGTGATGACTTTGCAGCAAAAAAAAAAAAAAAAAAAAAAAAAAATATTTAAACGATCAACACTTGTGATGACTTTGCAGCAAAAATAAAAAAAAAACAAGATAACTTAAGTATCCAATTTTCTCAATTTACTTGATTACTCCGAAGTGATAACAACTTAAGTTTTATCGTTTGTTTACAATGACATCTATTTTGTAACTTACCAATTAGATTAAGTTAAGATATTTATTCGAATATAAAACGAAAACTTTATATCTTATCTTTCTGCAGGAATATATAATTATTTTTTTCTCCTTTTGGAATGAAATAGCAGACTTTTTTTTAATGTTTTTGACATACATATCCAACAAGATGACACTAATTTGGCTTGTATTTTCACAAGGTCGTAAAGAATCTCGAACAATAATAATTTTATATACAATTATAATAGTTATAACAAAATGAGGCAATGGTCCCATTCATTAACTATCTAACATAGTCATTTTTACCCTTTTTTCTGTTGAGGAACACATTTTAATATTTTAAAATTTGGCAGCACTTTTTCTGTTGAGGAACACATTTTAATATTTTAAAATTTGGTGGCACATCTTTCTGTTGAGGAACACATTTTAATATTTTTAAATTTGGTGGCACACCTGTTGAGGAACACATTTTAATATTTTAAAATTTGGCGGCACATCTAAATATTTTAAATAATAATTTTAATAAAAATTCGTTGTTAAATATACAGATTATTGTACTTATTTATAACATTCGGATTACAGACATACTCGTACACGAGATCATTAAATGGCGGCCCTTATTAAGTTATAGCGCCACCTGCAGATTTTGTTTTTTTTTTTAGAGAAACTATAATTTTAATTTAATTTTTATTCCTTAATTTTTAAATTATGAATAACGACAAAAAATTTTCGCTGTCGCAGAAATTCGAGGGTTAGATTTTTCTATTGATACCCTATTTATAGGAATCGGTACAGTGGTTCGACTGCAAAAGAGATATTCAGCCAACCACGTTTCACTATTAATATATACACGATTCATACGATTACACACATACATATAATTTATTCTTAATTTTTCGCGGCACACTAGTGTGCCACGGCACAATGGTTGCGAACCACTGCATTATAACAATAAATATACTTGCATAAATGTAAAAATGCAACTATTAGGCAAATCTGATAATAATTGGAAAAAATATTCTGAAAATTACTTTAAAAAAATATGCAAATTATATAAAAATACAGTTTTTAAACCGAGATTTTTAAAAATTAAGTAAATATATATATTAAAAAAAGTTGAAATACTATCAATGTTTACTTATAATTTATCTAACTAATTTTAAGTACTTAAAAAAAGTTTTTTCTTCTGGTTTTATTAAACATTGTCTTTCTATAGATTGCCAGTCTGGTAAAAAAAAAAGTTTACCAAAGAATAATTGGTATTAATTGAAACATTAATTTTTCTGTTTAAGAGGAATGTTAAATACGGCTATTTGTTTAAGTAATGCTTAGTTCACTAATTCCACGACAGAAATGCTTAAAATGTGCTATCATTTCTGTCACAATCTTTCCTGTTCTCTATCCATTGTGGTTAAATGAGAATTCTTGCAGACCGCCTTTAGTCACATCAATTTCTGATATCTTATTTTGCAGTTTGTATTTCGAAATCCATACCACATACAGGGTATAATATATCATTTAATAATAAAAATAAAAGGTACAATAACACTATTTTGAAATATTCAAAGAATTTTCCTGTGTAAAAATTCCATTATTGAATCGAGTTCAATGCCAATTTTTGTTCCAGAATTGTCATTGTGTGTCCTTGATCGAAACAGATAATCATTGAAATCTTTAAAAATTGCCTGGTAGTTTCTTGAACTTCTTGAGCTAGTTATTTTTTTTAATTAATTGATTTTGTAAAAAGTCTTATATTTCCTAAAGGAAAGTCGAAATAAATTTATATCTTTTTTTTTTAATTCTGCAATCGATTAAGATGAGAAAAAGAAATCATGATGATTGAAACTAGCTGCATTATAAAAATATAATGATGTAAGTGGAAAACAGCAATCAATTTTAAAATATTTCAATTCTGGATTAATTTCGTATTTATTTATTTTAGTTAATCAAAAGAAAAACATTAAAAATATATGAAAGCATGGAATTTATCAATTAATGAATAATTTAATTAAAATATTGTTTTTTCCCCTTTCTAAATCTTAAAAAGTTTTTAGTTGACTTTTAATTAAAATATTTAAAAATTTATATTAACATTCATAATTAACAAAATTCGAATGAATAAAGTTTATTTTAAGCGAATTTTAAAATATTCAGATTGAATTTACTGAGTGAGATCTCTGGATGACTTTTGATTTTTATCCTCTGGATTTATTCTGTTTAAAAGAATTAAAAAAAAAATGAAAACATTGTTAAATATACGAAGTATTTTTTAAATATTGTCTGTAAATAAAATATTAAACCGTTTAAAAATTTAATCACGATAATTTAAATAAAGAAAATCAAAAAAAAATTACCAAAACTTCTATTCTGTATTATTAAATTGTATCAATATAAATTGATTTTTTGATAAATGAGAAAAATTAATTATATTTTTTAAAATGTGATGAACATGGTTTAACAATTAATTTTTATTTTTTATTTTTATTTTTAAGGTTTTAATTCAAGTTGGAGGAAGTAGATGCGGAGGAGCATTAGTCGGTCGCAGACATGTTGTGACTGCTGGTCACTGCGTTGCAAGGTTATTTCTCATTTTATTCGGTATTAAATAAGATTAATTGTAATAAGAACGTGTAATGACATTTTTATATATTTTAGATCTCAACACAATCCATCCAACATCAGAGTTACTTTGGGTGATTTCGTGCTACATTCCAATATCGAAAGTCTTCCAACTGAAACAATTGGAGTCAGTCAAGTAAAGCTGCATCCTAACTTTCGTTTCACACCTCAGGCGGATCGCTACGATGTTGCTGTATTGATTCTTAAAAGAACTGCACCATATCGTGCTAATATTAAACCAATATGTTTGCCTCGAAAAAATGCTCGGTTTTTGGGAAGGACGGCATACGCTGCAGGTTGGGGAGCAGTGCAACCAGGTTAGAACTTTTATATAACCTTACTTATGCAGCGAATAAACCAGTAATCCGAACGCTTCGGGAACAAACTAAATGCAGATTATGCAAATTAAACTGCAAATGATTACTATGCAACTGGGTCGTTCATTTAAATGATATATTTATCACGTAATCTGCACTTGTGTTTATATATCCATGGCCCCGATGTGACCGGATTACGGGTCATACACTTGTTATTCTAATATTTGGACACTGTTTCAGGCTCGAAACTTCGTCCTAAAGTTCTCCAATATGTAGGTGTGCCTATTATAGATAACCAGGTATGCGAAACGTGGCACAAGAAAAGAGGCATTAACATAGAAATTCATGACGAAATGTTATGTGCGGGATACGAGAGAGGTGGTAGGGATGCTTGCCAAGTGAGTATCTTTTACGTTTAATCATTTATTTTTGTATCAAAAGCTATATCAGGTATTTTTTTATAACTTCAGGGAGATTCGGGTGGTCCTCTCATGATGAAAGAATATAACGTTTGGTATTTAGTTGGGATAGTTTCTGCAGGTTATTCATGCGCAAAACAGCAGCAACCGGGAATATATCATCGAGTCAGCAGTTCTTCCGATTGGATATCTTCCAATATTAATTAAGGAATTAAAAACTGTAATGTTCCTTCTCAACAGAAAAAATATAATAATTGAGTAAATATTAGAGATAGATTTATTTTTATAATGTATTTTTTCAGTCTGTAATGCCATTTATACTATATTTATTTATAACTGGCGTTATGTTATTGTTATTTGTTATGAACTGGTAAAGATATTTGAAATAGAAGAATAGGTTTAAAAACAAAGAAAAACTACATTTAAAAATCACCATTTCATGCTGTATGTAATGTTTTAAATTTATTGTACAGTATATTGCATATATATATATATTTTTTTGTATAAATGATTTTTTGCATTTATATGTCTGTGTCTCGGTTTAATTATTATTATTCTGTACGTAAAATAAATATAATACAATTTAAGGAGCTAATATTGAAATGTTTTTGAACCAAAAAATTGATTATCGAATGGTTTATCTATCCATATTTACCAAAAATATTTCGCTAAAGATAGCTTGTAATTATACACAAGGACTTCAAGAGAAAATGCGAGGTCCGGGATAACTAATATTTTTAAGGTCCTTAAAAAACAAAAACAAAAAAAAAAGGCAAATATACAGGGTAAAAAAAAAAATTATATCGTAAAATTTTGTGTACTTATAGGGGACCTCGAAATAAGTCGAAAATGTCTAATGAACATACGATCTAAATGTCACCGTTTTTGAGTTATAACCCTTTAAAACTAGCCAATCATCATCGAATACATAAAGCGTCACGACGCGTCGGATTGTGTCGCTCGCCTTCTTACTACCCGATAGTAAGTAGGAGACCAACGCGATGCGTCGTGACGCTTTATGTACTCGATAGTGATTGGCTAGCTTTAAAGGGTTATAATTCAAAAACAGTGCCGTTTAGACCATATGTTCATTAGACATTTTCGATTTGTTTGGAGGTCTCATATCAGTATACGAAGTTTTTCTTCACCCTGTATAATGATGTGTACAAAAAAGTGAAAGCATCGATAAAGAACTTCAAATTTTGACAAATATAGCTGCTCGAACAGTAGAAAAATATGCAAATATATTGAGTTATAAATTGAGGCCTCTAAAATGTGTGAGGCCCGAGGAAGCCCCCTCCTCTGATATCCACTGATTATATATATGTATTTATGTAATATATATATTATAAATATGTAATTGCATACACATTGAAAATTTCGAATGCTGTACCTATTTTTAATTTGAAATAATTATATAATTAATGTTATAAAATATTTGCATACATAAAACATGATACACACTAATCGTATTATTTAATAATACAGGAATGAAAATAAAAATGTCCCAAACCTTTAATTTAATCACTTGAATATTGGAACATTCATTTCTACATTTCTTGTTTTGCAGATAATCTTTGGCAAGAAAGGGTTATAAATTATTATAAACATTAAAAAAAATTAAGTTATTGTATATTATTTGGTTTGATATTGTGGACGATATATATAAATATCCCTGAGAATGTTTTCGGGTTTTTTTTTACAAATAAAAATCTTACGCAGTTTCAATGACAGTTTTAATCCAAGTTTTATACGATGTCATTCTCATGTAGACTCCAGGTAAATTTGGATCAGCGCACCTAATTCCGTGAGAGACAGTTCCAACCAGCACCCACAGTCCATTTTCGCGCTGGATCATCAAAGGCCCTCCGGAATCACCCTGCAAAGACACAACTTTAAAAATTGTTTTTAGGGAATAAATGATCCGCTTTTTGAATAAGTTTTCTATTTACTTCACATCCAAAGCATAAAATATTGAACAAAATGGAAAAAAACACTATACTAGTTATAAAATATGTTTTGACACAACTTTAAAAATTGTTTTTAGGGAATAAATGATCCGCTTTTTGAATAAGTTTTCCATTTACTTCGCATCCAAAGCATAAAATATTGAACAAAATGGAAAAAAAAACACTATACTAGTTATAAAATATGTTATGAAATGGTTACTTCGCAAGAATCTTGACCTCCGTTTTCATATCCAGCGCAGATAAACGTATCACGAATAGCTTTTATATGTCCTGCTGATAAGAACATTTTCTGACATTTACTGTTAGTAACGATAGGAACGTGTACTTCCTGCAAAATATTAGGAATCGAACCACCTAAAAAAATATTAAAAATATAGCTTAATATATATATAAACGTTACACGCTAGATTCTTTAAAATAAAAACAAACTCTATAAAAAGAAATCATTTTTAAACTGCCCTAGAACTCACCATGAGAAAGTTTACCCCATCCAGAAACATGAGCTATTTTTCCAGTGAAATCTTCATTATCTTCTGGCAAACAGATAGCTACTATGTGAGGTTGAAATTCTACAGGCTGGTCCATTTTTAATAATGCCAGATCATTTTCGAAGGTTTGAGAATTGTAATCTCTATGCACGATCATCTTTTTGACGTTTCTAGTGACCGGTTTCAGCGATTCGAAATCGCCACTCAAGTCGTACTCTCCCAAAATAACGATCAAAGACGATAAGAATCTACGATATAAAAAAATAATAATAATTCCTTCAGTAGTAATTCAATATATATATAGTAGGTCTATTAAACAAAAAAGTATGATATCACGAATCTCCAATTTTTCATCAAAAGTAAGATGATAAACAATTACTTTACAAACTGAAAATTTTATGCTATATTAAAAAATACTTCTCCAACAAAAATAATGGATTTTAGTTTTAAAAAGTTATATATTATAGAATGGCCTAAATATTTTAGTATTTACAGAAAGTCGAGTGCTGTAGATATTTGTTAATAATGAAACTTCGTTTATTTTTTATACATTGGTTAAAAAAAAATACTTTAATGCGCCACAAACAAGCGGTTTTGCTGTTTAAAGGGTAATTTCGATTCTCGTTTAAAAAAAAGAAGCGTTAAATGTTACGAAAGGTATAAAATTACTCCTTAAATCTGGAATTGCATGATAGAATAAACTCGTATTTTAAATAATTCTTAACAAATATGTTAACTGCCATGTTAGACATATTAGAACGTATTTGCACTTAACGATAATAACAGCCATCTAGTGATGAAACCATAAAATAAACTGCTGCTATTATTTTGCGAAAATTAGAATGCTTACCCTGGTTGACAATGTGCAGCTGTCAACACGTATCTGTCATTAATAAGGACTCCACCGCATTTATTTTTTACAAAAATCCCCAGCCATGTAGCTTCTTTAACTAAAGCCTGTAACATGTAAAAAATTAAAGTCTCATTTTTTTCAATTATTATAATTTATAATAATAAATTCATGAGAAATTTTTTTATACCTGCCAAGGCCACTTTCCAAAATATGTGTCCAGTCCGCCAACTATTCTTCCATGAGGTTTCAATGGTCTCACTCCACATTCTAGAAATGATATTAACAAGACAAATATGCAAACCTCGTTATAACGAGCAACGTTAATAAATGCTTATCACTTACGCTTTTTGTAATTCCAAATTTTGGGTTTTTCTGTTTTAACAGTTTCGATTACGTTGCTTTCTATAGAAGGATAATGCGACGTGGTAGCAGGAACAATAGTTGCTATTGCTGATATTAAATTATCAATTGCTGCAGATAGACTTTCTGTCGTAGTAAACAAAGAAACGTTCGATATTACTAAATCATCTTTCATCGTTTCGGTTATGGAACTGGGGGTTGTTAGTGCCTCTGGCGTATTTTCGATATCACTTTCAAGTGTCGACGTACTTGGTACAGTTGATTTATTTGATGATATCGACGTACTTGGTACCGTAGTAGTTGTTGCTGTTGTTATAGTAGAATCGCTTGATATCGTCAACGAACTCAATGTGGAAGTTCTTAGTTCGGTTGAGTCGCTCGATACCATCGATGTACCTTGTACTATCTCATCTGTGCTGGCATGAAAATCGGCAATTGTTTGTAGACTGTACTGATTACTAGCTTCAAAATCGACTTCTTCAGTACTGTCTTCTATGCTAAACATCTGATTAGTGGGTGTCACTGTATCGATTTCAGATATCACTTTCGATACGTTAGCATTATCGAATGTTTGTGAATTACGTGAATCGTTAGTAACCGAATTTTTTGATAAATTTATTGCATATTCACTAGAATGTTTTGTTAATGCTTTTGTAGACGTTTCAGGCGAGTCGTTGTCAAAAATGAGTATATAATTAGAAGATATAATCGCAGTCTTATTGATATCTATATTACCATTTTTCGACGATTGATGCATGGGTGGGTGATTCTTCATGGTAACTGTTCCCAAAGCTGTAGTGGGATTTTTATACTTATCACTTGAAAAAGTTTTTCGAAATGGTACAGTACTCGTGTAACTCTGAGTGTATTTGTGATAAGGCATATACCACTGACTATAGTGATAGGGACTAGATCCCGTCCAAGTGATTAATTTAGGATAAGGGGTAGTCCTATAAAAATCGAACGAGAATT
This sequence comes from Olivierus martensii, assembly GCA_000484575.1. NCBI lineage: Eukaryota > Metazoa > Arthropoda > Arachnida > Scorpiones > Buthidae > Olivierus > Olivierus martensii. The sequence goes on along the minus strand of AYEL01066786.1, from coordinate 62,728 downwards.
TGTGAAAAGGTGACGTCCTGTGGATTAATTGAGTTGGTCTTCGAACGTCGTAATAGCTTTGAGGGCGAAAATGAGGAGGAACCGGTGACACTGTTGAGTCATTAAAGAACTTGCAACAAGTTCCGAATAGAAATCCGTCCATGCATGTTGATAAGAGTATTCCATCTTTTCTAATACAGTCCCACTTAAACACACAAAATCCTTGCTGACCAAGTGCATCCTTACAACTTTTACCTGATATCTTCAGGCTTCTAGCTGAAATATAATAATAAAATACACACGTTAAACAGATTTATATGCATAAAAATTTATGCTTATTTATATAATTTATACATACACGACGATTTATCTCCGGAAATACTCCTTATGGCAATTAATACTAAAATAAAAATTTGAAAAGAATCCAAAAACGTTATATAGCAACTTCCCATTTGATCTGAAAGAATAATATTGATGTTAATAATAAAAATTTTTATCATTTTCTTCCTTCATTCTCGACATAACAAACTGAATAGAAACGTTTTTTTCCCTAGAAGAAATGCTCGTTTCAAGAGAATACGTTGACCCATCAACCAAGTGAGAAAAAGTTGCGTGTGCCATTTGACATAATCGTGCCTTAAGGATATCAAACACGCCTTCTGAATATCGTGTGCAATTTAAACCTGCGAATAAAAGCAGCGAATCTGAAATTCCTGGGTGTTGACATTTCCACTTAGTGAATAACATTACATGTTAAGTTTTGAACCTTTAACCTTTGAAATGTAAATATGTACATTTTGCTAGATTTACAACTCAAAATTATTCCTATTTTAGAAATATATTTTCGGCAGTCATTGTCGAATTATAATTTACCAATCATTGCTTTATGCACCAATTAACCAAAGTAATAAAGATGTATAATCTTAAATTACTCCAGAAATACATGCAAAGAAAAAAATTGTTCGCATTATTATTTCCTCTATTTTGTAATTCTAAGCAATCACTTTTTAAAATTTTCGCAATTCATTCATGGATTGTTAACTATGCAACAGTTAGCTTCCTGTTCCTGCTGTCATTTAACCCGCCTTCAGCTGATACTTCACAGATGAGATGAATCTCTTTAAAAACTTAATTAGCTTCCGAAAATTTTATATATATATTTTCCTTACATCCTGATACTTTTCTCTTAAACGTTCTTAAAATATTGAGAATTTAGTAATCAGTTTAAAACATATTTTTCATTAAATGGAGAATATTAAATTATTATTATTGATGTAAGAGATTGAAATTTCGAATTAAAAATGTGAAGAAAAATTTCGTAACGCACTATTCGTCTACGGTATTTAAAGTATAGAAATTTATATCTGCTAAACATAAGAGGATAAAACAAGCATTACCTTTCTTGGTGCAGAATGGTTCATATTAAGAACTGCATGAGAACTACTCTTTTCTGTTTGAGGTATGATGCGTGGGGTTCAAAATCCTTGATAGTTCCTGATAAAATAACGTTGCAAAGTATCAAGAAAAGTTATGCACGAATAATGGCAACGTTTCATCGTCGAACCAACAATTCACTTCGGATTCACGTGATGTGATAAGGTTGTTGACTTATGCCCTACTTGATCACGTGACACATTTGACCTGCTGCTAAGACATTGCATAAATTTTTTTTTTTCAATTTTAAAAGTTTTCTTCAGCCAGAATTTTTAACGAGAGGTAGAGAATTTAGGAAGGAGTACCAGAGAAGCATCCTAATGCCTATTTATGGAAGAATGATTATTGTAAGCTTTTTATAGATCAATCACCGGATGCTGAATGATGTTTACAGATAATGCACCAGGCGGAAACATATAGCAAGATATGCATAGATAAGTGCAATTACAGGATCATTAGGATGGATTGCGAGTCTGCATTATATCTTTCGATGTATAAATTTACAAAAATTATTTAAATTTTTTGTAGATAAAGCTCATATTGAGAGTATTTGCTGAAAATTCCAGTTAGAGTGTTGGAACTAGTGTTTCCAGGTAGGAATTCCTTCCCGCCTGTTCTTAATTTATTAAAGCCATCTATTGGAAAAATAATGGATTTCTTTTTACTAGACCTGATATTATTATGATGAAATTTTATTTTTAAGAATATAATTCCTGTTCTTAACATCTATGGGAAATAAATACCCACTTTACAAGAGAATTCCAGTAACAAATTACTTCATAAAGTTGGGAACTACCTGTTTTTGAAATATGTTAGAAAGTTGTGTACTTGCTTATATTATACATATACATATTTGTATAATATGTATAATATAATATACTTATATATTATATTATAATATATATTATTATAAATTTGGTTTTATTTTTCAGATGCTCAAAGATAGATTTAAAGAATTTGCTCGTGATACTGAAGTAATTGGCACAGAAAGAGTTGCTACAGTTAACGAAAGTGCTGATCAGCAAATTGCTTCAGGACATTCAGACAGTGCAACAATTGCCCAATGGAAAGATACATTGAATGAAGCTTGGGCTGATCTATTAGAATTAATTGATACACGAACTCAAATGTTAGCTGCTTCTTGGCAGTTACATAGGTTTTTCCATGATTGTAAAGATGTCTATGGTCGCATATTAGTAAGAATTATTCACATATTAGAACATTATATATTAAACATATTAAACATTATATATTTTTTCATTATATTTGCTTTATGTTGTTTTCAATTTTTTCTCTTTTCAGGAAAAACAAAATGCAATGTCTGATGAACTTGGTAGAGATGCTGTTAGTGTTTCAAGTTTACAAAGGAAACATGCAGGTTTTGAACATGATCTTCAAACTTTGGGGACAGCTGTAAGTTATTTATATAATCTTTGTGTTACAGAAATTAAAATTTTGTAACTTCGAAGTATGGAATTTTATTTATTTTCACATGGAATGTTTTCACTGATCATATTGAGAGTATTTGCTGAAAATTCCAGTTAGAGTGTTGGAACTAGTGTTTCCAGGCAGGAATTCCTTCCCACTTGTTCTCGTGAATTTTTCGTTTTCCCATTCCCGAATCCTGAGTAAAATTGATCGGGAAATCGGGAAAATCAGCTCCTAGAATCCAGTAATACACACAGTATATCTTTTAGATATTTTTCCTATTTATCGTTATCTAAAGTTACATTGTGCTTCAATAATACATGCCACTAGAAATGCACATGTGACACCAGAATCAGATAACACATGACCAGCTAAGTATAGCTCTTACAGATTGAGCACATTTGATTGTGAAGAACAGAAAACAGTTTCTATTTACACAGAAAAATATTTATTTTCACAATCCAGGATTTGACTACCAAGTCATCTTCAGGTGAACTAATCAAGGAAATCTAAGATAGCTTATCTTAATATGACGTTGTAATCAAATCCTGGGTTGTTAAAATAAATATTTCTCTGTGTAAACACAAACTCTTTGTTCTCCACGATGAATCGTTTCTACCAAGTGACACCAATACTACCAACCACATTCAATCAATATGTTTGCGGCTGACGATTGTGATGTATGTTAATACATTGTTTGATATATGTAAAAACTCACTGTATACTATAAGATTTGGTTAAATAAAGTTTGCATTAATTACATTGTTTATATTTTGAGAAAACCTGAAATATAACAGAAACCTAGCCAAAATGGCATCGTAGTGTCTCCTGTTTAGTGCTCAGGGCAAAGATGTATGAAATTCTGATCAATCTCCATTTAGAAAATTTTATTTACTCATGTTTTGCGTCGAACTTTTACATATAGGAGTGTCTTGAAACCTCTGAAAAACTATGCCGGGGCCACAAACTCTGGTTTGGAACCTTCTGTTTATTAATATTTAAGGTTATAGCCATTATCACAGATGATCAATAAAAATTAAATACAAAAGATTATTATTTTGGGAATTCTTGAAAATTCTTGGGAAATGCAATTTCCTGTTCTCGATTCCTGACGGTTCCAAAATGTCGGAAATTTAAAAACACTAGTTGGAACTATAATGTACATTTTAATAAACATTTCTCAAACTTTACTAGACATAAAAGAACTAAAATTATGGATGCAAGTATGCAGGGCTTACAAAACATTTTAACTAGTATGGTTATTTACATATACTGTATATTTTTGAATTTTTAAATACAAATCATTGCAGAAAAATTACCTTACACTAATAACTATCACTATTTTACACAAGAATTAAAATGCATTAACAATGAAATCAAAATATTAATTAAACTATATATCACGTAGATAAGCAACTTGCTCAATATCATATATATTAAATCAGCTCAATTAGCAAGTTCAAACAAAATTTATTGCAGTATAACGTTTTCAGACTGTACTTCAGTCCCTCCTCATTACCGTTACACACAATTTAATATTCTGAAATGGAACAGCTTACAGAACAAATAATTTAAAAAACAGAATAATTATTATAAACGACACAGTTCTAGAACATTACTTAAATCAGCTCAATTAGCAAGTTCAAACAAAATTTATTACAGTATAACGTTTTCGGACTGTACTTCAGTCCCTCCTCATTACTGTTACACACAATTTAATATTCTGAAATGGAACAGCTTACAGAACAAATAATTTAAAAAACAGAATAATTATTATAAACGACACAGTTCTAGAACATTACATGATTTTTACAAAAATAACATACAAGAGGTTTAAATATAACTAAAGATAACTAAAATAAAATAACATTAAATTAAATATAAGCTTGTAACAAGATAATAACATCTACATATAGACTTGACATTTATAATATAACAGAACACACAGAAGAGGGGAAAAATTCCTGCGGGTTGATCTAAGTCACATACGGCCAATGTATAGACTTGACATTTATAATATAACAGAACACACAGAAGAGGGGAAAAATTCCTGCGGGCCGATATAAGGTACAATATCTAAGTCACATATGGCCAATAACATGTCTAATATATGAAAAGTAATTCAAAAGTCAAAGCTTATTCAAAATCCATTGTGAGCACACCATGTCCAATCCAAGAGTCCGGTAAATCTTGGTACAAGCTTATATTTAATTTAATGTTATTTTATTTTAGTTATCTTTAGTTATATTTAAACCTCTTATATGTTATTTTTGTAAAAATCATCTAATGTTCTAGAACTGTGTCATTTATAATAAGTATTCTGATTTTTAAATTATTTGTTCTGTAAGCTGTTCCATTTTAGAATATTAAATTGTGTGTAACAGTACTGAGGAGGGACTGAAGTACAGTCCGAAAACGTTATACTGCAATAAATTTTGTTTGAACTTGCTAATTGAGCTGATTTAATATATATATTATATTATAATATATTAAATTAATTACACTATTTAGAAGCAGTAGTGACTAGGTAATTCAAAGTTAATGATAATCTGGAGATTACCCTAAACATAAAGAATACACAATATAACTTAATTTCAATATTATGAATTTATAATAGAATTTATACTAATTAATTAATTTTATTGTTTACATGGTATTATACCATTTAATAACAGTATAAAAATATTTAATTTATTTTAACATATTGACCAGTATTATATGTTACTGGTCCAAATATTTTAAAAATATGTTAAGAGAATGTTCATTATAAGCGAAAATGATGTAATGCATGCACATATCACTAGTGTTGAACATCAATAGGAAAACATTGATGTATTTTTTTGGGGGGCATTACTGCATTGACATGTTCTTCATTTATTTCCAGGTATTTTATCAACTGCTTTAGTTTATTAGCTAGATACTCGCTAGTATACCATTCTTCCAATATAAAAACATCCAATGCTACATTGTATGGTTTATTTTCCTCATCTATAAGGTAGACAATCAAGTTAATGTAACTCCATTTCTGGATGTCTGTCCATATATCAGTTGTCAATGAGCAAAATTTCTGTTTGAGCTGCTGTTTGACTATGGATATCATATTACTATATTTATCGGAAATTAGTCGTTTAATTATTGGTCAAGAAGGAATTTTGTACAAAGTGCTATTGTCTTTAAGAAATGCTGAAAACTTTCACAATCCAAATTTTTGATGACTTATTGTCTTTACACACCATAAATATAAGAGCTTTATCTTATTTTCTGCTGATCTACCTTATTTGAATTCTTCAATGCTCCTAAATGCCTCAGAAATTTTTCTTTGTTCTGCTGGAAGAGGTTGTGAAGATGATGCTTTGTCAGTGTCTCGATAGCATTTTTCTTCCTTCTACAATTCTTTCTGAACTCCAAGAACTTGTAAATGTTTACTTTCAAAATGACACCTTAAATTTGTGATATTACTATTAGTTTTCAGTGCCAGTCTGTGTTAAACTTCAACAGTCACGTTGTGCCAGCTGTGTTCTGGAACTAAGCCTAACAATATTGAGAAATTTATAAATTGTCGTATTGTGCTTATTTTTTGTCGAATAAATCTGAAGTTTTTAGTTTATACAGTTTATACCTTTCTTTTTATCAAAACAATTATTTTTTATTTATTATTCATTTAAAGAATATTCGTTGGATTTTTTAAATCAAATTTTATTCTATTTTTTGTTGTGATTTTTTTAGGCATCCACTCAAATTATTATGGCTATTTGATAGCGATTTTCATCCATAATTTGATGAAATTTCATTAAAATTTAGTAAATTAGTAATGCATCCTAGTTTCCTTAGCAAATTTTTGCTATGAATTCTCTTTTAAAAAATGCTGAAATTTATATTAGTCATCATTTTTGATCAATTATTTAAATTAATTTGTGTTTATTCAACATTTCAATAGTTTTGTGTTTTATTATGCAAAATATTTCATGTTTTTTAAGAAAAAATTCTAATGGTTAAAACAAATCTGCTTCCACAATAACAGCTATAATATTAGCTATTTTTTATTTTTTTTTTTACCTGTATTGGTTCAGAATATACTTTTCCTGCTAATAAGACACGGTATTGAGCTTAGTAGATGGAACAGAAATTTCTCAAGAAGGAATTGGCAAGAGTTCTAAACAAGTGTACCATGCCCATATTAAAATTAAAAAAAAATAATAAATATAAAACAGAAAAATTTTTTTAATTGGTATTCGATTATAATAAATGTAATTTGAAATATATATATTAGCACAAAATAATTTTTAAAACAACCGTTGACGTGTTATCACATTTTAGATTGTTGCCACAGCAAAGACACACCCTCACAGGCCATGCCTTGCTGGGTATGCATGGCAAAGGCACTCAACGAGTTAAAACATTGAATATCAATGTTTTTAAAACATCAATATTCGATGTTCAACACCACATGTCACAAATTCTGACTCAAGTATTGCAATATATAGTGGTTATTAAACTTTCAATCTTTCTCTTTAAGGAAAGAAACAAATTACTTGGTTATCATTAATTGTTAAGATGAGAGAATTTTTGATTCTACTTATTGTCATAATTTCCATATTATACATCTGATTAAAAAAAATTGTAAAAAATATCTTTTCTTGGATGGAAAGTGCTACAATAAAATCAAGCCAACATATCAAATATAAAAAATTATATGAATAAAATTTTATATAATATATGATTTAGAATCTCTCAAAGTTAAAAAATTATATTTCATGCTTTCCATTGTCATGTTTTATTGGCCTTGTTTGCATACCATGTTTTATTGGGCTTGTTTGTCATTCGAAGGTGATGCATCAATGAGTATGCCCACTGATGCATCACCTTCAAATGACCTTGGACCACCTCAGATAATAAAATCAACCATACTGTTTACAAATAAAATAGAAAGCACATTTGTTTTGACTTTGGGAAAAGATTTATGACACTAAAATATTGTAGGATTATAAAATAGATATTTACAAGAAGAAAGATTTTAACAACTGAATGGAGACAATTAAGTCAGGATTTCTGATACCAGGTATGATGATTTAATGCATTCACACTAAATGCATTTTTTAGATTTGACAACCAAAAAACGAACTTAACCTTTTCCGTTCCTCATTTTAATAAAGACACGCCCTTTTCTGCTCCAAGAAAAATGAAATTTGTTACGCTCCAAGAAAAATGAAATTTAATATTTAATATTCAATATTTTGTTTTAATTTTTCGGCAAGAAAAAATTGGATTTTGTTGTCCATATAGTGTCCTGATATCGTTTTTTAATTTTAGATTAAGGACCAAAAGAAAAAAGAAGAAAAAATACGAAAGCAATTAGACCTAATTAGCATATGTAAACATTATATAATTTTTCAAATTATTCGTGATTTCGCATCGGATAAAAAAAATGTTTATATATTTACATTCTTGATGATATTCTAGAATCATAGATACCAATACTTCATAATTCTAAAAAACTTTTCCAACTAACAAATACAATTTATATTGTAATTTGATACCGCTAAGCGTAATCTGATACCTCATGTAAATAAACAATCGTATTCTCCCTCTTTCGGATGAAATACAATATTCTACTACACAAATATTTAAAATAATTATTTATTAGCCATTTTTCTTCCTATTTTCTTAAAATAATGTGTGATAAATACTTTTTATTTTATAAGAAGTATTAGTATGTATAAGAATGTGAACTTTGTTGAAAATTTATTTTTTTTAATAAATATTGCTATAATTTGTATACGTAGCTATCATCCTGCCATCTGTATGCCAGATTTAGCACTGATTTTTGATAAATTATCGTTTTTATACGTTTTTTACTCAAGATTAGTCTCAGAGCCTTTTAAAAATGGTGGATGGTGAATTATTTCTCTGTATTTAGTCATTCTAAGTCATTAATTTTTCAAAAAATAATTAAAATATAACAACAACATTTTCAAACAAAGGGGATAGGTTGTCATGGCTTTCCCCTTAGTTATATAATATAACTAACCCATAGCTAAGGTCATGTAGTTGACCTTGGAAGGATGCTGTTTGACAATAATTATGCATTTTCAAAAAATAGTTAAAATATAATAATAACAGCATTTTCAAACAAAGGGGATAAGTTGTCACAGCTCTCCCCTTAGTTAACATAATGTAATTAGCCCATAACCTAAGGTCAGGTAGTTGACCTTGGATGGACGCTGTTTGACAATAATTATGCACCCCTAATCTACTAATTACTTGTTTCGACTGCAGATAACACAAAAATAATTGTATTGTTTAAATTTTTGTGTTACATTTAAAATATAACTAATATAAACAAACAATCAGCTGATTTCGAAATCTGTTGGATATTTCCTGCCATAATCTAGAACGCCGATTTCCGCGCCGATCGTTAAGTATGGTATTGGTTGCTTTGCTTCTCTGATAAATAAAATTTATGTATTTTTAAATAAAACTAATTTATCGAATTTTGTGTGGAAAAACAGCAAAATCACATTATTTGGAAAGGGCTAAACCTAAACAATCAGGTGATTTTGAAAACTGTTGGATATTTCCAGCCATAATCTAGGACGCCGACTTCCGCGTTGATTGTCAAGCGTGGTATAGGCTGCTTTGTTTCTTTGATAAATAGAAATTTATATATTTTTAAATAAAACTAATTTATCGAATTTTGTGTGTGGAAAAACAGCAAATCGTATTATTTGGAAAGGGCCAAACTTTCCCAAATTATAATTTATTGGATCGAAATATCTGTAAAAAAGAAGTAAGGGTAAACTAAGAAGGAAATGCGGAACATGATAGAGCAAGTCGGACAAATTCGGACAATCCGTTCTCGAATTTTTGGCAGTCCAAAGATCACAAATGTATTAATTGATTCGGATTAAATTGGAATTAAAGGGTTAATTAAAAATTTATTAAAATATCAACGTAAAATCAAATTTATTACAACAGAAATATGAGGAATATGATAAAATTTGAGATTTTAACCATTTTTTCTCGATTTAAGCAAAAATAACGAAGTTATTGGGCTTTAAATTTTGTCTTGGTTGTTGAGGTGTAGGATCGCAAGACGGAGCGTGCGTGTCTAAGGAGCCAAGTTGGTAGAGCGGTAAAGGTTAAGCAAGTGTATGGATAAGTGACATACAAGAGTCTAGAGTGTTGGAAATGTACCAGAATGAAGACAACAACAAAGAATATTTATTTAACAAAAAGACAAAGGAAAAAAATTATAACAAAAATGCCTATAAAAGACTGGTTACATACATTATTATACACAGAAAATGCAAAATCTAGCATACATGAAACTAATGAAATAATTAGAACAGAGTGAAAGAAAATCTTCTATCCCAATCTTAAAGAAGGGGGGTTTCCTATGTATGACTCATGTACATACCTTGACAGCGATCTGTCTTTATAAGTTTGGATGAGATAATATTTGAAATAACAGTGGCAATTACTTTGCAATGAACACAGAAGCAGGAAAAGAGGTTAAAGATGAAAAAATTGTGAAAGTAAGGATGAGAGAAAGGTTTGAAATGACGAGATGATGGCTAGACGAGATGAGATGACATTTTCTTCAGAGCTGAGCATCTTCTATTTTCAGACAGAAAATGCTCAGCTTTTGGGTCCACCAATTACATTGCTAGAGAGAGGTTTGAATTCATCTATTGACTATATTTAGTCACTTGATACTACTAATCCACTGGGATTGAGAGGTGGACACTGCTGACAAGATAGATTACCACTCCCATTTGTTTTTCTGACTCTTTGATCTGGATCATGCAGCTGCACAACATTGAATAATTATTTAGTTTTTTAAAATATTATTTATAGATTTGCTTGACAGTTATAAAATTCCATTCTCTCCCAACTAAAAAGGGCATTCAAAATATAATTAAACTTTTCTCCAGTTGGTGTTTGTTATTTTTTACAGTTTAAATGGAACTGTTATTTTTAATTAATTCTTTAAAATGTTATACATTTGATAGTTCTACACTTATACATTAAAATTTAATTAATTCTTAAAATAGTTTTACCGTTTGTAATCATAGGACAGCAGACAGACAGAACCCGTCAATCATGATTGACAGGTTGATCACAGAGTGATTTTTGGTCAATCTCTTGTTTATTCCTCCTTACTTACAAATTTAATTAAAACTGAAAACATATTTTATTTATCATTATTTTGTATTATTTTTTAATTTTCTTTAAGTTTATTACTATTGTTTATTTATTTTTCATAAAAATTGTCAAATTTATAATTTTTTTATCATTTGGAAGTATACACATGAAAAGTTTTCAATATTAACTGATATTGCTCAAAAATATTTGGAAGTATACACATGAAAAATTTCCAATATTAACTGATATTGCGTGAAAAATTCTGTCATGTTTCAGATTGACATATTTGTCAGAATCCGTTTTTTCAAATATGAGCATCATAAAAAATCAATTAAGAAACCAAATTACAAATGATCATTCGAATGATTGTTTGTGTTTGACCACTTCTTCAAAGCAACCTGACTATGAAAATATTTTGATGTCCAAACAGTGCCAAATTTCACCTTAACTTTTTTAATCAGCCAGCATTTCCTGTAACTTATGAGTTTGTAATCAATCTTGCTTTTTCTAACTTTGGTTTTCCAAAATAGAGAAATAAATATTTTATTCCAATACATTTGTTTTATTTGTTGTATTAAAATAATTAAAATTGATGATTAAATTTTTAAATATACAAATAAAGTTTTTAGTTCCTTTAAACTTTTTAGGACTGGGAGAGTGGGTCCTCTGAAGTGAGTGCATTTAATTCCATAGTTGTGTGTGATCAGATATCAAGTTGGGGGAATGTGATCTATATAAGAGAATAGATCGCCAAATAACTTAATATAGAAAAGTAGCTTGCACAGTAAAAAAGGTTGAATACCACTGTCATAGGATGATTCTTACACTCACATGATTAACATTTTTATTACTATAATTATTTAATTGAGTATTACATTGAGGATAATATTATATATATAGATTTAATTGTAACCTGGATATAGTAACTTAAAAAGCTAATTAACATAATAAAGGATTAGTTAAATGGAAGAAAGTAGTTCACAGGAGATTGACTGATTTTTACCAGTTCTTCAGTTACTTGGTGCAGTCTCCAAAAAAGTTATTATGGTAAATTGAAGATAAAGTTGGATAAAGTCTTGATTGTCGATCACATGCATATTTTTTTTTTTTTTCAAGATTGCTGAAGACTAAAGTAGTATAAAGTTCAAAAGTGGTAGACAAGTTTGAAGTATAGAAATAATGTCTGAGCAACTTGATAATATAATACTTTAGATTTTTACTTAATTTTAATAATGTGTTTAATAAACCAAATTATATAAAAATTCAGTAAAAATACAGTCAAACCCTGATAAGACACCCCTATTAAGCCACCATCCTCACTGACCACCAAGAAATTTGGCAGAATGGATCTTCCCTATGTTAATGGAATAGGGAACTCCTGATAAGATGCCATCTGCCAATAAAAACGTCTAAACAAATATTCATTTTGGTATTGTATATTTCCTCGTTAATGTGCCAGGGACATGTAAGGTGATTTATACTGTAAATACAAAAAATTTACTGTAAATACAGTATTGTACAGTCATCAGTACTATATATACAGTATTAAAAGCTCTCTGAATTCAGTTGTAACTAGAGGGTGGGAGAAATGGAGTTGATTTATGGTTAATCATGTGTCTGTTTAAGCCTAGTTTACACCTAGGTTGTAGAAAATTTAAGATCGTAAGAATAAGATTGTTTCCATCTTTTATTGAGTACTGAACAAATAAGGATACTGTACAGTAGGCTGTGTACATTGTGTTTTACACAGAACTCAAAGTAGAGAATCAGAACACCAGATAAACATTTTTTCTATATAGTACTGTACATATACGGTACATATATTATACTGTAAAGTATATAGTTTTTAGAAATGTTAAGTTTGAATGCTAAATATAAATGTACTGTATTTTATTAAATTTAATACAGGTACTCCTCACTTAACGACCTACCTGTTTAACGACTTCTCGAACTTACGTCCGAGCTTAAGACTATTTTTTTTTTTTTTATGGAATATTTGGTTTTTGCTCATACACATAGCTTACAACTTTTGTTTGTAATTTCCCCGCACTCGTAGTTACCTTAAGACTATTTTTTTTTTTATGGAATATTTGGTTTTTGCTCATATGCATAGCTTACAACTTTTGTTTGTAATTTCCCCGCACTCGTAGTTGAAACAACTGAAGAAAAATTACTGTACTTTGTGCGTAATTAAGATATAAATTTTTAATTTTGAAATTTGTTCCAAATATTTTAATATAGGAACAAGTTTTTCGCTTACCGACCAATTCGTTCTACGACAGAGTCGTGAGAACGAAACCCAGTCGTTAAGTGAGGAGTACCTGTAAATTCGGAGTTCATTTCTATACTACATGTGTTTTCGATAAACCTCCAACCCCAATTAGCTGCCAAAATCATTGCCGAACGGATGGTGGCATCTTATCGGGGTTAGGCTGTATATAATTCATTAAATATATAAAATTTATTAAATTATTATAAAAAAAGATTTTTTTGCATTAGAAAATGGGCACTTTGCCAAAATAAAGTTTCATACATTTGGAAGATGTATGAATCGTATTAGGGAAAATTTTGCATAAGTAATAGTTAATTATTACTTTGCATTTCACCATTCTTGTTTGGGCAATCACTTCATCATTATACTATAAAATTCCAATACGCTACTTTTTGCTAATACAATATTTTTACAGCTGCTGTTTGCTAATACGATTTTTACAGCTCTAAGCAGGAAAATTTAAAAGGGGTCCTACCTCAAATAAAGCATCAGGCATTTTCTTAGCTGATTGTATTGACCATAGAAAACCTTTCATTGCCAGGAAATATTAATTAAACTATAATTTTTAAATTAATTGCTTGTAATTTATTTTTTGTTGATGACATAATAGTGAAATGGCATTAAGTAAGATGTTAAATGGGGATCCATTGTACAGTGATGCCTTGTACTTGACACTAATCTATCACTAAAGTAGTGTCAAATTGCGGGACAAAATCTCCTATATAAGACTATGGAAAATAGATTAATTCATAATAAACGTTCAATTAGACTGCACCAAACACAAACTACAAGAAAAACTACTCAAGAGCCCTTTAGCAGTCAAAAGATTTTTATTCAGAAATGCTTTTGATGCTCTAGGCATCTTCCTCAGCTGTTACAATCTGACTAACCTTGCAAGGTTAGTCAGATTGTAACAGCTGAGGAAGATGTCAAAAGCGTTTCTGAATAAAAATGTTTTGACTGCTAAAGGGCTCTTGAGTAGTTTTACTTGTAGATTAATTCATTGTCGGGCTTCCCCTAATGGGGGAAGTGAGAGAGAGATACACTACATTAAAAAATGTTTTGACTGCTAAAGGGCTCTTGAGTAGTTTTACTTGTAGATTAATTCATTGTTGGGCTTCCCCTAATGGGGGAAGTGAGAGAGATACACTACATTGATTACTTTACTATACGTATTTTACTATTGTATAATATACTAAATTATAAAATACACTGTTTTATACACAATACTCACAATTCATTCCAAAATCCAAGGGCTAATAAAGTCTTTATTCTATTCTATCTTTGAATCTGTGAAACCAGCCTTGACTTGCTTTAAATTCCTCAGTTTGAATCTGAGATACATCCTGGAGTTTTCCTCTGCAATTCTGTAAAAATTAACCTAGCCTTTTCACAAATCATTGTATGAGTTACTGGATCTTTCTTTATCTGTCTTTTTTCTAATATAGGTTAGAAACAGCTTTTCCATTTCTTCATTGATTAAAGATCTATTCTTATCAGAAATTTTCATTGCTCCAGAGGACATCCTAGCATCCATAATCTTCTCTGTTGTCAAAATGTTGCTACAGTCATTCTAGGAACATAGTACTCTTGAGCTATATCTGTAATTGTTCTACCTTTCTGTACTTTATTTAGAATTTTTTTCTTCTTCTCTATGCTCAACCAAATGTTGTTCTTTCGTGAATTATTCCTCTGTTCACTTCTCTTTGAACCCATTCTTAAATTTCACTCAAAAAAAATTAACAACTATGGATGCACAAAATTTTTACTTTCTGAAAAATTCAGAATTGAAAATTAATACAAATAACATAGGCAAATACCAAAGCAGCCCAACAAGAACTGATATATTATTATTATTATTATTTTTGACATATTATTTTTTTATTATCAGACAATTGTATTTTATGTAATATATTTTTACTTATTTTTTAAAGAAATTAGACTTTGACTCTATTCTTATGTATTAAATTTTTACAGTTATGTTTTTAGAGAGTAATGTTATTGCTGTTATTTAATTATTATTTTATTAGATTTTTTCAAGTATCCTTTTACTGAAAAATATTATGTAAATTATTATTGATTAATATTTATTTGCTTTTTATAAGTGCCTTTTACACATTATTTCTTTGTTTTTATAAATATTATATTTGATACAATTGGCCCTATATCATGAAACAAAGTAAAATGAAACCATTCAATACTGTTTATAGTTAAATTGATTAGTGATTAATGGTTTTTTAAATGTAATGAATTATCAAATAAGTTTCCTGAATATTTTGGTAATTAACTCAAGCTTTCCTGAGTTTTTCATAATGTCAGCTTATAAGCTTGAGTTTTTGAAAATACTGAATCTTCAGCTACTCTAATAAGCACTTAAGCATGGCTCATGAGACACTTCCTAACCAATCATAAATCCCCTTAGTAAATGTCGATTTATGATTGGTTATCTGATGTGAGCCAAGTCTGTCTGTCCAAATTTGCCATAGAGGGCCTGTGGCTATGATTAGCCCGTTTGGAAGTGCTGCTATTAGCATAAGTCCAATAATATCTAAATTATATACATCTCGGAATTGAAAACCTGTCAATGTCTTGGTAGCCTAACTAGTAAGGCGACGGGACGGTAACCCAATGTTCCTGGTTCGACTCCAGGCCAAAGCAAATTTTTAATTTTGGGAAATTAGTAAAAATTAAAGTTCAGTTATTAAATAACAGATGGTGCCACCTTGATCTAAATTTAAATAAATAATTATTAATCCAACAGATGGTGAGCACTCTAGATAAATTAAAAATAATTATTAATTTGGCAGTTATTTCAAAAATAAACCACTATGGGAAGTTTGGCTTGATAGAACACTTCCTAAAAAGCAGAAATGCATCATTAGAGTTTTACCCCTTGTGTTTAGTGCAATATAGCCCAGGTAGCCTTTGCACCATAAAATCCCACAAAATAAATAAATAAACAAGAAGAAAATGATAAAATTTTTTAGTAGAATGATTATTCTGTCATTAAAATTCTATAACTGTACAAACAAATGAGCAAATTAGCAAATAAAATCTAAGATTTGATTTAGTATAAAAAACAATTATAAAATAATAATGATAACTGAAAATTAGATGCCTCTATTTGCAAGGAAAAATATAATTGAAATAATAACTCTCTTACTTTTATTTATATGAAAATACTGAGTAGTTGATTAGATTTGAAGAAGCACATTTCAATTAATAGTAAAGCATATTTACAATTACTCACCAATATCTTTATGCAATTTTGGAGTTTAATGAGTGTAGTGGGTTATATTGTGCTACAAATTCCTTTGCATCTTAGCTAATGGGATCTTCTATAGGACTATACTACATGTGTGACTCTGCATTAAAAATCACCACATAAGGACAGATATACCAGAGAGAGAAAATAGGAAGCTATCTTGCTGTTCAAAAATCATATTTGTCATCAATAACTGAGATGTAGATACTGATGAAGTATATGCTTCACAACAGCATTCATTCATAACAAAATAAGAGATCTGTTTTTAATACTATTGTCGTGAAAAATGGAATGCAGAATTTCCTTGATGTTTTGTTTCTTGTTAGCATTCCAACTTTAACAGGATATATATACATATATATATGGTTGAGAAAACTGTCCTTTCACCAAATCTATCTTTTTGTTTATTGTGTGAGGCTCCTGGATAAGAACATCTATTTCTAATTAAAACTATAGAGCAACAGAATATTATTCTAATTAAAACTGCAGGAATAGGAGAGGAGTTCTGCAGTTTTAATAAAGAAGGAAATAGTTTATTTACTTTTATAGTCCAAAAGTGTTATTTTTGTATATTTTACAGATAGTTCCTGGTTTACATATATGATATCCATAAATTCAACTTTTTTATTGAGGGAATTCAACTTTCCCATATTTTACTTTTTTGAGATATAGAGCATAAATTTATAGCCTATTGTATAGGCTATAAATCTGAAGGTGTTGGTATACAATATTTAAAAGTTTGTGTTACTTAATGTACATCATATTTTTTAGCTTATAAGATTGTGGCATGGAAGATGCATCCTGATTTTAGAATGTTAAATTTAAGAAAGCAAACTTTTAAAAAACAATTATTATTAATAAATTTAAAATTCAATAAAAATAAAACTTAAAAGCCAGTAAAGAAAGATATAGGATTATTACTCTTATTATTTTAATTATAATCAGTTTCAGATTCATTACTGACATGATCATCATTTTCAACATCATCTCTTCATTAGTATCACTGTCACTCCCATAAAATAAATAAATCTTCAATGCCATCCATTGAATTATTTATATCACATTTTTTAAAGGACTAGATCATCCATCCAGACATTTGTGCTATTTCTCAGTTTTATATATGTGCTAGCTAATATTGTTACTTTTAGCTTTTAAGATGCAGGATAATTTTTTAAGGCTTCCTAGTAAATAAGCACTTCTTAGGCAGAAAAAAACGGTTTATTTAAGAGAGAATACAGAAAAATCTAAATGTTTTCTGCTTCGTAACAATTGTTGTTGATAGCTTTATTAACAATTCAAAATACATTCTAAATGTTATACATATTGAAAAAATCATATATTCTTGCAATATTTGAAATACAAAAAATGCCAGAGAATTAAGTTAAAATAATAATATAAATAATAGATTTAGAAGAAAAAATATATTAATAAATATAGATGTATTATTTATTTTCTTGCAATGCCCATAACTATGCTGCAGGAACTACTTCCCGTAGGTTATCATTAATAATTTGGAAATCCTTACTTCTTTTAAGTAGTTCAAGTGCTTCTGCTAATTTTACATTTTGACAGTGATTAACAGATTTTACTGTTTTGTATCATTCCATTCTACATTTAGATTCATTTCGTAAAATCTTTTTGATAATATGATGGCAAGATTTCCATTTCTAATATCATCTATATATTCTTTTAAACAACATTTCAAACTTCTGGAAATGTTCCCTATATAAAACTAGTTAATGCCCATTTTGGTATTGGTCATAATTGATCTCCTTGTCATGAAAGAAACTTTCCCCATAAATGTTTTTCATATGTTGAAACAGGAAGAAATCTAAAGGTAAAGGTCTGAAGAATATGGGGATAGAGCAAGGTTTCATAGACATATTTGTGCAGAAAAGTGAGTGACTGTTTCTGCAGTTTGATGTGCAAATGCATTGTCATCCAGCAACAACACACTTTTTGACAACAAACTACATCTTTCTTTTCTTGATACTATCCCATAACTTTTGTAGCAAGTTCTTATAGTATGCTCCTATTATTGTTGACTTCTTTTATAAGTAATCTGTCAATGTGGCACATTTTGCTGACCGAAAACATACACATGATCTTGCTGATTGATCATTGCACTTTAGCCTTTTTGGATGTGGATGATAAAGCATGATTCCATGTTTTGCTCATTTCCTTAGTTTCAAGGTCATTTAGGTAAACCTAGCATTCATCCATAATCGCAAATCACTATAAAAACTCATCCTCATTCTGATGATGCCGGTCCAAAAAGCTTTGTGCTCATTTTATGCATTACGTTTTGCTCATTTCCTTAGTTTCAAGGTCATTTAGGTAAACCTAGCATTCATCCATAATCACAAATCACTATAAAAACTCATCCTCATTCTGATGATGCCAGTCCAAAAAGCTTTGTGCTCATTTTATGCATTACTTGTTTTTGGAAAGGTATCAGCAACTTTGGAATCCACTATGCATCCACCTTACTCAGGTGTAATATCATATAATATATTGTAGAATGACCCCCTACTAATGTTTGCCTCCCTAGCTATGAAATTAACTATCACATATCTGTCTTAAAGTATTAGCTGCTTGACTTTTGCCATCTCACTTGGTTCTGTGACTGTTGATGGATGGCTTTCTCTTTGATCTATAAACTGTTGCAACTATATCTGAATTTCCATTTCCATTGTTTCACAGTCTTATATGATGAACAATCCTCCCCATATACAGCTGACATTTATTTGTGGATTGTTTGTGCAGTTTTCCTTTGAAAATAGAGGAATTGTATCGTGGCATGATATTCAGTTTTGTCCAGCATAACACCTTCTTCTACTATAATGCTTCTAACTCTGATTAAACAGGACCTATCAGAACCAAAAAAGCATGCCTATTAATAACCTGTCATTGTTTACAATTGCAGATCTATGGCACACACACCACATGGTGAGAGTAAGACCTTATTGGCCTCCTGTCATATTACTGGTATGATAGCATTCTATGCATTTTTGTCTCCTTTTTCAGTTAGGGAACAATGTCACTATAACATTGTGTAGGTACAATCACCATAGTTCACTTAGTCACAGTAGTATTTGAATTTAAGCACTAAGCAGAAAATAACATCTTTATTTCACAAAGGAACATTTTCGACCATTCACAACTGGTCTATATCAGCTAATGTCAACTGTTATACAGAGAGTCAGAACATTTCTCCAGGTTGTTTGTTTACATAGGTCAGAGAAAGCCGTTGGTTGGTGACACAAGTTAAATTATTGCCCTGCACAAGACAGAAGAGCTGTTCCGGCTGTTTACATCCAAGACATATAAAAAATGTTACAATAAACAAATTATTGGTCAAAAAACATAAAAAAACACGTGGAAGCATTAAGGCATAACGTAACAAAACAAAGACCAAAAATAACAAAAACATCATCCAAACATACAAGACATCAAAAAGCTACTCATGCAAGTGTCAACACATCCAAAATAATTCAAAAATTAAACTGCGCAAAATGTACACAAAATAAAAATAAAATGAAAAAACTAAAAACAGTAAAAACGTAGAACCCTAGGAGCTGTGTGCAGGGGGGGTTGTTGTCTCCCATACAACATGTGCTAACACAATCCATTGTCCAAAGCCATGTGTCGGAGATTGCAACAGAGTCATTACAGTTGATAACGTGTACCGAACTGGCCCCTTCTGAAATAAAAATGGACTCCGTGACAAACCCCATAATTCCTCTTTTGTAGTTTTGAATGATCTTGGCCCCTGGTTAGTCTATATGCAGGTCATGCTCTTACACCTTCTTCCCAGTGCTGTGTTGGTTTTGCCTTTCTTAATGTCCTGCTGATGCTCCTTAATCCTAGTGCACAGATTACGTCTAGTCTAACCAATGTACACCTCTTCCCTGCTTAGGATGTTATTTTTAACAGGAATCTGGTATACACCAGATCTCAAACTGGGATGAATAGGTGGCTTGGACTTTCCTTAGGCACTGGAAAACTGTGTTTAGCCTTTTTAAACGTGATCCTCCTTTCACCAATCTCCAATAACCTACAATTCTTTTTCACCAGTGTACAAAATAGCAGGGCTGAGAGACATCCTCCCTTTGCTGGCTGCGCTCCGCAACTCGGCCGTGAAGCATGCTTTCTTTCTTCCACGTGCAGCACACGTAAGAGGTCTCCTGCTCAGAAACCATGTTCAATGCCTTGTCTAATAATATTCTTTATCTTATCATTCTTTGCCTCTTTTGTTGAGCAATAGGTCAACACCCTCCTAAAGAAAGCACAGAAAGCAGCCAGCTTGTATTGTTCCGGATCGTACGAAGCCGCCTTTATGTAAATTGCCCTAAACGTCTGTTTCCTATAGACCAGATGTGAAGAAATCAAAAACTAAGATATAACAACTTAATTATATAAAAAATAATTTTTAGATATATTTAAATCTAGATGATTCCAATTTTTTAAAGAATATGCCTAGATATTTGAAAATATTATATTAAAATCTATAATACAGATGTTCAATAAAATTTCTACTTACAACTTCTTCAACTGTATAAAAGCCACTAGCAGTTCTTCCACCTTCAATGTAGGTGATTTCAGATCCAAATAAATCTAAAAATTCTTCGCTCTCTTCATTTTGTTCTTCTCTAATAGTACGACATTGTGCTCCCAAAAAATTCCGTAAATTGACAGCATGAATGGCTGAACATGCCTTCTTATCCAACTGTTTATATATATAAAATTTAATCTAATTATTTTGTTATAATTGAGAAGTTTTCTACTTTTATATTTATTTATATAAAAATATCTAACAATATACAATATTTATAATATCATATTTTATGTGGAATATGTATATCATACATTCAATATTCATATCATTCATATTGTATTAGCATAAGTGCTTATGGTTAACTAGGCATTTTGCACAAAATTATCCTCCTACTTATGCATAAATAAATATAAAACCCAATTTATATTCATTTTCAAAAAATAATTTGTTAAAAAAAATTTTTTTTTTAATTTGGAATCACTATTAAAATATATTTAAAATGAGATCATGAAAATTATTTTGGGAAAAATTAAAATTGCTATGAAGCCTTCAGATATAATTGTTGTTCTAAATTGATTGGTTGGCTATGCAACAAGGAATCTGTTTTCCACTTGGAGAATCTAAATTTGATTCAGATTCTCAACTTCCTGATATTTTGGGAGATTTGAACCAATTAATCCTCATTCTGTCCACACTTTTAGCTAATTATAAAACATGAATTGCAGCCTAGTCGTGATAATTTCCAAATTGACCACATATCCCTTGTGTAAATCCAGTTATGCAAAAGCTTCAAAAATAACCTAAATTAGGCCTGGCCTGTCAATCTCTATTCTTCATCTACCTTACTGACCTATTATAGATGTGATAATTTACAACAGATTATAGAATAGGCTTGCTGCTTAATTATCGACAATTAGAAAAAGATGTAAAAACAGAAAAAATTTTTATTTTAGATTTTAAATCAGACAAAATTAGTAACTTTTTGAAGTCAGCAAGGAAAAAACTTAATATAATATATCCTTCAATGTTTTATGAAAAAATAAAGTTTTTGATTTACCTTCCAAAATAAAACAAAAACTAAACCAGTTTACAGGACCTTAAAATAAAATTAAAGATGAGGAGCACTTTCGGGTTGGACTGCCTCTCTTCAATTGCACAGAGAAAGTAAGCATTAACAGAGAACCTAACAGAGAATGGGACATCTGTAAAAACAAGTGTAAATTGTAATTTAAACTCCGAGTGTCAGGGTAACGATAAAAACAAACAAGTTGTGCAAGTGAGATAAAATGTTTGACAAAAAGGAGGTGGAAATAGGGCAATAATAGACAAAAGTTTACTTTGTGCACTTAAATACTATAGTTATGTTGATTAAACAAGTACTCCCAATCACTGGGTATAGTCTTTTGAATTGATTAGATTTTTATCCTTACTATGAAGGTAAATGTTCCAAAGTTCTTGAAAGTTGGACCTCATTTCATTAGAACATAGCGAATTGACAATTTTAGTGTTGTCCCATATAACAGAACAGTCCTTTGAGCAGATGATTAGATTTTTATCCTTACTATGAAGGTAAATGTTCCAAAGTTCTTGAAAGTTGGACCTTATTTCATTAGAACATAGCGAATTGACGATTTTAGTGTTGTCCCATATAACAGAACAGTCCTTTGAGCAGGCCGATTGCGCTAGATCCGTATTTTCCTTGTTGTTTCTTATGTCATATCAGTGCTATTGCATATGTTCTTTCAGGCATTGTCTGATAATTCCGATGTAGTAGCTTATTGTGCCAGTAATGGAATCGACTAATGTTATCTCGTATATCCCGCACCTCTCGGCATTAGGCCTAGTTTCCTTGTCGTGTATTTTTTGGAACACTGTAGTGTTTCTTCTTTCAGATACATGATAATCATGTTTTGTCTTAATTACACTAATAACCTCGCAGCACATAGGATGGATAGGAAATGCTTGGTCAGAGCTTCCTGGTTGAGTGTGGTGATGTCAACAAGAATGTATAATGCACTGCATATTTTAACCTTTAACACTCCTCAAATTAAAAAAAAAAATGCCCCATACACTCCAAGGAAATATGAAATATGATACTCAATATTCGATATTTTGCCATAACTTTTTTACTTTTTAATTTTTTGGCACGAAAAAATTATATTTTGTTGTCCATATACTCTGTCCTGATATTGTTTTTTAATTTTAGTTATAGGACCAAAAGAAAAAAATAAAAAAAATACAAAAGCACTGTCCTGATATCGTTTTTTAATTTTAGTTATAGGACCAAAAGAAAAAAATAAAAAAAATACAAAAGCAATTAGGCCCAATTAGGCTTATGTAAACAACATATAATTTTTCAAATTATTCATGATTTCGGCATCGGATAAAAAAAATGTTGATATATTTACATTCTTGATGATATTCCACATTTAATAATACCAAATACTTCATAATTCTAAAAAATTTTTCCAACTGACGAAGACAATTTATGATTGAAATTTGATATCACAGAGCGTAATTCGAGACCTTGTATAATCAAACAATCGTTTTATCCCTCTCACGGATGAAATACGGTATTCTACTATACAAATGTTTAAAATAATTGTTTATTTGCCATTTTTCTTTGTATTTTCTTAAAATAATGTGAGATAAATACTTTTTATTTTATAAGAAGTATAAAATAAGAATGTATGAGAATGTCGACTTTGTTGAAAATTTTTTAATTTAATAAATATTGCTGTAATTTGTATATGTAGCTATCATCCTGCCATCTATAGGCCAGATTTAGCACTGATTTTTGATAAATTATAGCTTTTTATGTTTTTTTACTCAAGATTTGTCTGAGAGCCTTTTAAAAATGGCGGATGGTGAATTATTTCTCTGTATTTCGTCATTCTAAATCATTAATTCTTCATAAAAAGATTAAAATATAATAATAATAGCATTTTCAAACAAAGAGGACAGGTTGTCAGGCTCGCCCCTTAGTCAACATAATGTAACTAGCCCAATAAGCCTAATAACTAGCCTAAGGTCTTGTGGTTGACCTTAGAGGCACCTTAGGGGAACCTTTTGGCAATAATTATGCACCCCTAGTCCACTCTTTACTTGTTTCGACTACAGATGACCTAAAAATTACTTTATTTATTTAAATTTTTGTGTTATATTGAAAATATAACTAATGTAAACAAGCAGTCAGCTGATTTTGTAAACTGTTAGATTTTTTTCGCCAGAATCTAGGGTGCTGAGTTTGGCGTCGTTCGTCAAGCGTGGTATTGATTACTTTGCTTCTCTGATAAATGGAAATTTATATATATTTAAATAAAACTAATTTATCAAATTTTTTATGTGGAAAACAGCAAAATCATATTATTTGGAAGGGGCCAAACTTTCCCAAATTATAATTTATTGGGTCAAGATATCTGCAAAAAAGAGGTAGGTATTAACTAATAAGGAAATGTAGAACATGATCGAGCAAATCGGACAAGTTTGGACAATCCGTTCTTGAATTTTTGGGGGGTGCAAAAATCACAAATGTGTTAACTGGTATGGATTGGGTTCAAATTAAAGGGTTAAATGAAAATTTATTTAAATATCGACGTAAAATCAAAATTTTTAAGTAATACGATAGAATATGAATAAAATTTAAGATTTTGACCATGATTTACGCAAAAATTACGAAGTTATTAAGTTTTAAATTTTGTCTCGGGAGACCATTACTAGAAGCGCAAGACGGAGCGTGTTTATCTCAGGAGACCAAGCAGTGGAGTGTTAAAGGCTTGATGCGGATCTTGCGGACTAAGCTGTCGAATTTGTCACCAGAGTATCCGTGGGTTAAGAATGCCTCCTTGAGAATCTTAAGCTCGTTTACTACATCCGCTTCCACTGTACAAAGTTTATAAACTCACCAAATGAGTGTGGAGCTGCTAGCGTCCTTATACCTAGATATGTCTTTGGAATGCTCATGAATGAGGCTGAGCATGTTGCTGAGTTTTCTAAAGATGGAAATAGAGAATGAATTAGTTTTCTTTGTGATATACATGTCCAGAAAATGCACCCACTTCTTATCTAATTGCTTGAGCTGTATAGTTAGTCCATATGGACTGTTATTGATACAGGCGGTAAAATTGCTAGCAAGTTCCTTATTATCAACAATCATAAAAATGTCATCAATGTAGTGGGCATAGAATTTGAGGGAGTGCTTAATAGAAAGGATGGCAGATTCTTCACTTTTTCTAACTAAGATTTCTGCTAGCTCACCGGCTATATGGGAACCCATAGAGGCATCTCTAGTTTTCATGAAATATCTACCATCGTACCTATATTAAGCATTTTTGCAAACTAAGTGGGTGAAGTCAGATAGGGTTTCAAATTCTGCTGATATGGTAGATGGATGGCAAAGTAAATTTCTGAGTTCTAAGACAGCAGGTTCCAATAGGAGGCTTGGGTAGAGAGACTTAAAATCTACTGTGACTAGAACATTGTTAGGATGCAAACTGATCTTTTCAAGTTTCCGTTTAAATTCAAGCAAACTATTAACAGTGAGCGATATTCAGCATTCTTGGCTTTAATGACTCAGCTGGTGATTTCTTTAACTTATAAGTTAGAGTGATGTACTTTTCGATGATAGGCCAGATCTCCAAGGCAGGCTTGTGGCACTTGATGTAACCGAACAGTCGGAGTAGTCTCGGAACAACATTATAAGTTTGCCGGCACCTGCGGATGAAGGGCGGAGATTCTGGGTGGTTACATATTCTAAAAACTTCTCTTCTAACCTTATCTGTAGGGTCAATATCTGACATAGTACACTTAGTAGTATTGGTATATTCAGTGAGTAGTCTATGATACTCTGATATATGGATAAAAACATTTTTGTTTTTGTCAGCTCTCGTTGCGATGAATTGCTCCTTATTCAGCCATGTGCATGCTTGTTCTATGATCTGTTTCATTCTTGCAGTCATGAGACTATCTGAGTTGGGCCACTCCTGGATTTAAGATATGAATGGACTACCATCTTCCTTGTTTTTTGTTTCTCGACATTAGTGGAATCAATGGCAGCGAGGAGGTTTTTGATTCCGCAAATGGCATCGGCTAGGCTGCACTGGTCATCTAAGACAAAGTTTGGGCCAAACCTTAATGCTTTCTTGATGAAAAAAGGTACATTTTGGGGGCAGTAGGGGACGACTTCAGCTGAGAAATCATGATCCTTAGGCCGATCCAACAGTTGAGTTTTTTAGTATTGTATGCAAGTTGTGCCAAGGTTACATTAACCCTGTCCACAATACAGCAAGCAGCAAGGTTGTCGTGGAGATAGAGTCTCTTTCAGCATGAAATTTGAAGGATCGTCTTTTCTCACAACTGATCATTTTGCATAAACACTTCTTTTGAAATCCATCAGCAAGGTGAGACAGTCACATGGTACTCTAATATTCATGACACACTTTGGGAGAACTTGATTAATAACACATTCCTGGAGAAATTCATACTTTATGAGGCTCTTCAAAAACAATGCTCGTTCAGGAAAACCCATACCAGTTTAGCCATCTTTAATTTTATTTTAATTTGGGACCTAGTTGTCAATTTGGTTTACCTTCCAAAATATTATTTTAACTAATATGCTTGTCTCATATTTATCTTAGAATACAAAAAAAAATAAAAAATTCAAATAAAAATTAATTTTAAGTTAGTGTTTTTATTTATATCTGTAATTTTTATAATACTTGTAATTAAATTGAACCTAATTTTTTCAGAATTATAGCTTTATTTTCTGAGGAATTATAGACTACTAAGATACACACAAACATTGTCTTTCATTATTATAGGCAAAATATTATTATTGTTATTATTATTATAATTATTGATAAAACAGTTTCATATATTTATATCATTACTAAAAATTAGCTTTTCATTTGAGAGGAGGAATGACTTATTTACAGAATCATAATAAACTACAATAAATATAAAATATAATTAAAATCAATATAGTGATATTGGTGTATAGCTGACAAAAATTTATGATTCCTCAATTTGTAACCACTACATTTTCAACCATTATTTCCATGTAATACAAACAGCCTCAAAAATTCTATGTTTATATCACAGTTTGCATTTAGGATAGCAAATCCAACCATAGGCCTCATCGTTGCAAGGGGGTATAACTGCATAATGACCCTATGCAGGCTAACTACGGCAACAGCTGGAGAAAGACCTGGTGACCTACTCCAGTATCCTCACTAACAAAACTCTATGGACTTAGCACTTACAAATGATTTAAATGTGGTGCCTGAAAGTTGGACCCCTAGGCTGGATGGCATCTCAAATTCTACTAGGGAAGAGCAAGGGTCTGCGCTAAGTAACCTGGCAAATTATGACGCTGATGGGATAAACCCATATGGGAGCCTACTGGCTGATAAAACCAACGGTGAAAGGAGTAGCCTGCACTTCACAAGGATGTGGAAATTCGGAACTTGGAATGTCAGAAGTATGAGCCTGGCAAACTAGAAGTCATCAAAAGAGAAGTGCTTAGACTACACAAAGACATTCTTGGCATAAGCGAAATAAACTGGACTGGCAATGGTTTCTTCTACTCAGATGACTTCACAGTCTTTTACTCTGGGAATGATACTATCAAAAGAAAAGGAGTAGCTTTTATAGCTAGCAAGAAAATAGATGTGTTAAAAGTTTTCGTAACATAAGCGAGCGTATTATTACCATCCGCATCAGTGGAAAACCTCGTAATACTACCATCATGCAGGTATACGCCCCAACTACTGATGCTTCTGATGAGGAGATTGAGAATTTCTATTTTGAGCTGCAAAAAACTCTAGACAATACACCAAAACAGGATATTGTTATCATTATTGGTGACTTTAATGCAAAAGTAGGAGAAGAACTAGAAGCAGATATTATTGGCAAATTTGGCCTAGGAGACAGAAATGACGCAGGTACTTGACTTATCCAATTTTGCCAAGAACATCATTTCAAAATTATGAATACTTGGTTCCATCAGCCCAAGTGGCACTTATACACCTGGACTTCTCCCAATGAATTGTATAGAAATCAAATTGACTTTGTCCTCTGCAGTAGAAAATGGGCCAGCTCAATACAAGCAGTTAAAACCTTCCCTGGGGCAGACTGTGGCTCTGACTACCAACTGCTTGTTGCAAAGTTTAGACTCAAACTTGGCAGCACCAAAAGGCCACCTATTGTGAAGAAATTTGATGTTGACAAGATACCATCCTCTTATGCAACCGAAATCAAGAACAGTTTTGACGAGCTAACCATCACTGATAATGAGCCTAATGAACTCTGGAAGAAAATTAAAACTACCATTACCAAAGTAGCTGAGCTGCATGTTCCGCTTAAAAACCCAGTGAAAACAGCAAAGTGGCTTTCAGAAGAAACAATTGAGATCATTAATCAAAGGCAAAAAGCTAAAGCCGCTGGTCTTAATGATGAAGTCAGAAGGCTAAATGCTGTATTTCAACGTACAGCCAGGCATGATAAAGAAAAGTATTGGACGGACTATTGCAAAGAACTTGAAGAAGCCCAGAGAAAAGGATATACAAGTGCACTCTTTGCACAGGTGAAGAAAAGTAGTACTGGCTTCATGCCTCGGCAGGCAACTATCAAAGACCAAGATGGGAAGGAACTGCATGATCAAGTCTCCAAAGTAAACAGTGACAATGTAAAAACGGTAAACAAATGAACAGCAATGCAGTGTTGCAGGCCAAATCAGAACGCTACGGAATTATGCATCAATCTAATAATTTAGCTATTGTATATTGTAACACATGGTATTTTGATTCTGAATATATATATATTTTTCCATTACTGTCCTACACATTTTCTTTTGATTTCAATTATTTCGATGGCAACAAAATACATATCATTTCAGTTAAATAAATCAAATATCGATTTTTCATTCTACTTTCCTTATACGTACAGTAGAATCCAATACGTCCAATTCAGATATTATCCAGTATACTATAGATAAATTTTCGATGGCAACAAAATACATATCATTTCAGTTAAATAAATCAAATATCGATTTTTCAGTCTACTTTCCTTATACGTACAGTAGTCTCCAATACGTCCAATTCAGATATTATCCAGTATACTATAGATAATTTTAATAGGCTCAGTTCCCTACAGAGTCTGAATAATATAGTCCAGTGGTTTCCAAACTTTTGTGTCTGCGCCCCCCTTTTTTCATAAAAAATTGGTACGCCCTCTCATTTTCATAACAGTCTAATTTTATAAATATTTTCTACTTACAATTTAATACTACAAAACGTATACCATATTTTGTATAAATAAAATTCTTATACATAAAAAATATATATTTATTATGGTATAATAATTTTTAATACAATTAAACAAATCTTATTAAAAAAACACGAAAAATTACATGTTTAATACAACATAATATTTAATGCGATGAGTGGGCTTGTTTTTCAGCACAAATTTTCTCAATATAGTAAAATGTTTCTGGATACATCAATATAGCCTATGTACCGTATAACCCTTTTGCTAATTCATTTTTTTCGATTCAAATTTGATTTTATTTTTTGCTTGTTTGTCTCAAAAATGATGTCAATTTATATACAGAGATAATAATTTATATATACAGAATTTATATATAATATTTGTTTGTCTCAAAAATGATGTCAATTTATATACAGAGATAATAATTTATATATACAGACTATAATAATTTATTATAGTCTGTATATATAAATTTCATTAATATTAGATAATATTTATGCGAGATAGTGTCCAAAATAGGTGAATATATATTTTTTTACTATATCAATAATATAAACTGAATATCAATCACTTTCAATAAATCCGAAATCGATAGTTTGAATTTTCACAAAGATGTAAAATAATACAATGGAAACGGTCAGGTGATTGATTTATTGATCTTGACTTTTATTCATAGAACAAGTTATTTTTATTTCAATACAGTAATCATTTTTATAAATATCTTATATTTTGATAAAATACTCTCTGATGTATTTCAAGGTTCTTTATTTTTTATACAATAGTATCAAAGATATTATTTTAAATAGAATAATTAATACAGTATTTATATACTGTATGCTGATGATATAAAGATTGGTATATCTACTTATGATTCATTTTATCGTATTTATTTTAAGATTATTTAAATTATTTATATTTTTAATTATCTAATTTGCTTTTTAGTTTAATCAGTACAAATTTTTTAAAATATTATATCCTTTTTAAAATAATATTACTGTTTAAATAAGTGTCTTATTATTAATTTAAGAAAAATTTTATTAATGGACTTAGTGTTTATTAAATTCGAATTATAAATTTTATTTTCATGTTGATCATACTGTTAATTATTTAAGAAACTTTTTTTAAATTTTAGTTTTAATTTGTTTCTCTTCTAATTCAAAAAAAATTTTATTCTCTCAAAATTGTTTAATTCTATTTTTTACGAATTCTTGAATACTTTATTGTTTTTATTATTATTATAATTACAAGTAAATAATTTTGATATCTTCAATTGTTGATAAAAGTGAATCTTCAGCATTTTAAAATATTCGTTAATTTTTTTTTTCAGGATTAATTCTGTAGCTTTCTATTAAAATAATCGAGTTATGATTAAATTATTTTAGTATTTTTTCTCTAGCGTTTCCCAAACTTTTTCTATGCCGGAACACTTCGCAAATCCTGAAATTTTTACGAAATATCGTGGTTATTTTATAATATAGGTAGATAATAATAATTAAATTAGACAAGTAAGTATAAGAGTTAGGAAACAAAACAAACATTTGTCATCAAATTGTAATTATGTAAAATAAAATATATGAAAATAGAATTTTTTAAAATATTATATCCTTTTTAAAATAATATTACTGTTTAAATAAGTGTCTTATTATTAATTTAAGAAAAATTTTATTAATGGACTTAGTGTTTATTAAGTTCGAATTATAAATTTTATTTTCATGTTGATCATACTGTTAATTATTTAAGAAACTTTTTTAATTTTAGTTTTAATTTGTTTCTTTTCTAATTCAATAAAAAAAATATTTTTTCGAATTATAAATTTTATTTTCATGTTGATCATACTGTTAATTATTTAAGAAACTTTTTTTAAATTTTAGTTTTAATTTGTTTCTCTTCTAATTCAAAAAAAATTTTATTCTCTCAAAATTGTTTAATTCTATTTTTTACGAATTCTTGAATACTTTATTGTTTTTATTATTATTATAATTACAAGTAAATAATTTTGATATCTTCAATTGTTGATAAAAGTGAATCTTCAGCATTTTAAAATATTCGTTAATTTTTTTTTTCAGGATTAATTCTGTAGCTTTCTATTAAAATAATCGAGTTATGATTAAATTATTTTAGTATTTTTTCTCTAGCGTTTCCCAAACTTTTTCTATGCCGGAACACTTCACAAATCCTGAAATTTTTACGAAATATCTTAGTTATTTTATAATATAGGTGGATAATAATAATTAAATTAGGCAAGTAAGTATAAGAGTTAGGAAACAAAACAAACATTTATCATCAAATTGTAATTATGTAAAATAAAATATATGAAAATAAAAGAAACTAGCGACTCTAGTTTCAACTTGGCACAGCATTTAAAATCATATGAGGCTTATATTAATTTTCATAATTTTTTACGGAACACTTATTGACCTTCGATGGAACACAGTTTGGGAAACGCTAGTATACAGTATCGTTCTTTTATATGATTTTTTTTGTTTAAGATCGACTTTAATAATGATTCTTTTTATTGTCCTAGACATTTAAATACTGATATTATTGTATTTTTCTTATGTATTTGCATGAAATTTAATTAATTTTTGTTAGATCTATCAAATTCTGTAATATATATTCTAATTTAATTACAATTTGTATTTTTCTTCTGTTTTTGATTATTGTCAATAAATAAATAAATAAATAAATATCACATATGAATTCGATGCCATAACTAAAAGTGGCCTAATTTAACATATTCTGCAATAGGAATGATCACCGAGATGGTTCTTTAGATAGATTAATTTTACTAATAGATGAACACAAAATACCTATTTCTATCAATAAAGAAGAGATAATTTTTTGTCTGGACAGAATATAAGATTTTTAGTCCATAAATTATAGACTAACATCTGTTTGTCAGATATCTATTTTCAATATCTGTCAATTTCTGATGTGCATTTCCTGAAATAGAGATCTTGCATCTTGATATGACAAAAAATTCTCTTCTTGTTATCAGTAGATATGGTAGTTTGTGTTCACATATTTGCGACAACTAGTCAATACACTACAAATTTTATAATATTCTGTCTTTTTAAAACCGAACTATAACTTATAACTGCTCCTTTTAAACTATGCATAATTTAATAAGTAACTATAAGCATAATCTGTTCCCTAACAATTTAGCAACTTTTTTAACTATTAATAATTAGCAACTTTTTTAACTATTGCGTTTAAAATTGAATATAATGTAACAAAATCTATATTTGCATTATATTCAATATACATTTTTTGCTAATTATTTATAAGATATTCTTAAAAGATAGATATCTATATATCCATAAATTATCTCGTTTATTATATGCCGAAATATGGAGAAGGAAAATAATGCTAATTTTATTAAAAATCAGAAATGAAAATGCTGTTATAAGATGAAGTTAAAGAAGCTACTTACAGGAAAATTCCTTAATGGCAGTTTTACATCTTGTAATTAAGTGCTAACGGAATTAATAAAAAAATTCCGAGATTAGAAGTCCTCCAATCTGGTATCGGGATTCTTGAAAACAATCCTGTATCGCGGACATTAATTATCACTTATAAAAAGTTTACTTATATATTTATAAGTTAATAAAACAAACTTTTTGCTATTACATATTTAATAAATTTTCTATTTTTAAAATATTTTCAGATATCAATTTCGGATGCAGTAACTGTTATAAAAAGAATTCTTTTCAATCAGTTTTTTACTGCCATTCCATGTGTGGTTTGCTTTTATTATTTATGGAAGTTATATGAATTCCGTGGATTCAATTACGAAGCACCATTCTTTGTTTCTTTAATTATTCACATGTTATTTCACATAATCTTGGGGGAAACATTAGTTTATTCAATTCATAGGTTGGTGATCTTTATATAATAATTGATATATAATATTTTATTTTAAATTAAACTTTTTTTGTTTCTTTTTCTGTGTAAATTTATTTTAGAATTCTTCATACTCGCACTATTTATAAATATATTCATAAAACACATCATATATGGGTTGCACCTATTGCCATAACAGCCGTTTATACACATCCTGTAGAGCATATATTCATGAATGTTATTCCTTTTTATTTACCATCGTTTATTTTTGGATCTCATCCAATTTGTTTATGGATATGGATCGTAATAGCTACTTTAGTCAATGTTTTGGATCATATAGGCTATCATCTACCATTTTTTCCTCATTCACCAGAATTTCACGATTTTCACCATAAGAGGTAAAAATATTATTTTTTCATAATTAAAACAAAATTAATATTAATAAATTAATATTATTATATTTATAGAGTACAGAATAATTTCGGAAATTTAGGATTCATAGATAAATTATTTGGAACCGATAATCTATTCAAGAAAAGTAAAGAATATCAGAGACATACAATTTTGTTATCTTTTAAACCTATAAAAGAGCTAATTCCTGATGATAACGACTGAACTCTTCAGTACCTTACAATAACCATCAATAAGATGCTTATTATATGGTACTGAAGAGGGGCAGTTATTGCCCGAAAACGTTATACCAATTAAAATACTTATACTTGCTTTTTAGTGCTGTTTTATTTACTTATTTAAGAAAATAAGCAAGTAGTTTACTTTATTATTATATATATATATTTCATAATTAAATAAAACCCATATAAAAATTGAGACATGTTTACATGTCTCGATTGCATTACAGTAAATTTTATAAATTTTAATTAATACTGTATAAGATTTATTGTCTTTATCTATTTGAGGCTTGTTAATAAACATTTCATATATAAAACTATTAATTGAACATGTAGTTTAAGCATAAATTTGTTTATATAAAATCCATTCATCTAAAAGCGCGGCAATGATACTACTCTAAATACAGGAAACATTTCTATTGAAATTCAACTCGCTGTAATTTTCATTCTTAATTAAATTTTATTAATTTGATGACTATATTCGGGAAAAGTATTCAATAGGATACCGAATGCTAAAAAATGAAACTTAAAATCCAAATAATAAAAGAATTAGAGCAATTTGAAAATAAGGAAAATCGATAAAAAAAAAAAAAAAAGCATTCGTCATTTTCTGTGAAGTAACTGTTGAAAAAAAAAAAAAAAAAAAAAAAGCATCGTTTTCTTCTCCTCTGCAGATACATCTGTAGGCTGCATCGTTGAACTGCTCTCGATGAAATTTAGGATATTGGAATTTCTTAAATTGGGAAGCCTTTTTCACTTCAGCATAATCGGTTCAAAATAAAGTAGAAAATGGAAATTCTTTTTCCGTAAACTCTCCTACAGATGAAATTATTTAACTGATTCTGACCAAATTTGAAATCTAGGTATATCTTAATTCAGTTAGTCTTCTAAAATTTTAGCCCAATTGGGCTAAAATTAAGGTATGTAGAAGAGAATGTAATAAGTAAATTAAGATGTGTAGAAGAGGAGTAATGTTTATCAAAAAAATAAAATTTTATTCACTCCATTTGTTTTTGTTATTTTTTCATAACTTAATATTTTTTAGCATAAAATATATGTAATAATGGTGTTTTTTTGACAATTCACTCTCGATGACCTTTAAATCTATTTTTCTTCTTCCTTGAAACATTAAACGATTAGGAAAATGCGAAATTTGGAGTATTTTGAGCACTTCATTCGAAATTATCGAAAACGTGTATTTATAAAAAAATTATAATAATAAAATGGTTTAATACTCCATATTGGGATACCTACATCTTTCATTAACTATTAGGATCTGGCCATCACACTTACTAAAATATATGGAATATGTCTGGCCACCAAAACAGTCAAAAGACCAGTTTCCAAAATAAATAAAAACATTGACATCCGGGTATTATTTACCGGAAGAAGGGGCTAACGGACTTCCTTTTTAAAACTGAGTGTAACCGTTTCTGCAGTTTTGACTTCGTTTGATAGTAAGAGTAGAGATAGGAGCCCAAAACCACATATCCCAAAAAGACATTAGACCAAAATGAGATATCCAGCAGTGGCGATGGTTTTTTCCTTTTACTTTACTTATAAATCTAAAAACAACACTTCATTTCAACTCTCACAACTCTCAATTCATAGGTGCCATGTTGGCATCGTCAACGAATTTAGAATTTTGTCTAAATGCTCTGTCGCTACCGGCTATTCTGTTTTGGGCCATATTCTACAATAAAGCGAAATTTTTGCTTTAGTTGTCTAGAGAAGGCACTATGCAGTAAGTGAGTCATCCGATAACTTATGAAGATCGACTACAAATTGTCCCGCGATCGACCTGTTGGCCATCCCTGCTATAGACCATCATATAGTAGCAGGAACTTTCAACACTAATTCCAACATTGAGTAAATTTGATCCAGGTTCAACTGGATGCCTAGGGAGTCATCCATAAGGTTCTCCTTCAATCCCACTGCTAAGTCCCTGCAGACTGAAGCCAGTTCGGCACACATCAACCGTAATGACTCTGTTGCAATCTCCAACACATGGCTTTGAACAATGGACTGTGTTAGCACACATTGTTGTAGGGGAGACAACACTCTTCCTGCATGCAGGAAGAGGGTTCTATGTTTCTTCTATGTTTCCTAGGGTTCTATGTTTTTACTAAAAGTTTTTTATTTTTTATACTTTTTATTTTTTTTATTTTATTTTGTGTACTTTTTGTAAGTTTAATTTTTGAATTATTTTGGATATGTTGACACTTGCATTGAGTAGCTTTTTGATGTTCAGATGATGTTTTTGTTATTTTTGGTCTTGGTTTTGTTTTGTTATGTCTTAATGCCTCACATGTTTTTTTACGTTTTTTGATCAATAATTTGTTTAGTATAATATTTTTTATGTCTTGGATGTAAGCAATCGGAATAGCTCCTCTGTCTTGTGCAGGGCAATAATTTAATTTATGTCACCAACCAACAGCTTTCTCTGACCTATGTAAACAAACAACTTGGAGAAATGTTTCTGCGTAAGCAATCGGAATAGCTCCTCTGTCTTGTGCAGGGCAATAATTTAATTTATGTCACCAGCCAACAGCTTTCTCTGACCTATGTAAACAAACAACTTGGAGAAATGTTCTGACTCTCTGTATAATGGTTGACATTAGCTGATGTAGACCAATTGCAAATGGTTGAAAATGTTCCTTTGTGAAATAAAGGTGTTATTTCTGCTTAGGCTTAAGCTCGCTTATTTACTCTGATTAGTTGCAGAATGTCTACAGTTTTAGTATTTGAATTTATTAAAAAATATTTTTTGATTATACAAAAAACTTCAGTCCCAATTATTTATGTAAAGTAGAAAATCCTTGATTTATAATGATAATGCATTCAAAATTTTTTGTTGTAATTTGAATTCATTGTAACTCAAAATATGATTTCCTATATGCAGAATAAATATTATAAACAGAAGTTAGGTTTCAGAATCATCAAAACTCAGAATATTCAACAAAGTTATAAAAGGAATACAATAATATTGAATAAACACTATTTACTTTTTCCATTGAGAAAAATGTGCATCTTATTCCTGAGAATACTTCATACAGATGAAAAGAAAAATACTATGATAAAATTTTAAAGTGGAATCTTTATTATGCAATATTCATATATACAAATATCAGGTAGATATTCCATATAGTAAAATATTACTTTGCCATCTGGAGAACTCAGAGTCAGTTTTGGATCTTATATTTCTTGGTATTTCCAGGAAAAGAATTCCATTTTTCACTCTTCTGGTTAACACTATTATAGGTGTTTGCCATCCTGTGGTCAGCTGTGATTTGGCAGCATAACTAACCAGGCAACCTATCATATAACATTTATGACAATAATAAATATAATGAAAAATTGTTGTTATTTTTTAATGCCTCTTCATATTCACTGATTGACTCACTTCATAATAAGTATAGTGGACATTCCAGTCAAACTATGAATGTTCACATTTATGATAGCAGAACTGTAGAAAATGGAAATCAGTATGCCAGGTCCGGATCTCTCAAAATTTCTTGAGTTATGAGACTTGGATACAATCCTGGGTCTTTTGAATAGTAAACCAGAGCATTTCCAAGTAGCCAATCCAACTGACAATGGAAAAAATATTGAAATTGGATGTAGTTTAAATAAAATATAAAGTTGGAGCTTGCTTTATCTAAATGGAATGCTAGAACTTTGTTAGGTTACTCAATTAATAAAATGTGAGGAACCAAAAAAAGACTGTTCATGGTTATTTACGTTGAGTGCAGAAATAATTGTGTTTTTTTATGTACTATAAATATTAATAGATATAGATCATTTCTTATCAGTTTTTTCTGAAATATTAAATATGCAGTTAGAGAACTTTATGCAAATGCTTTTCTTTAAGGGGGAAAGATACTGAAATTCTTCCAAACACTTAACATTGGAAAAAAGAAGACGAAAGGGCATATAATAATAAATTTTTTTAAATAGAATCTTCAGCACTTTCTTTAGGGCAAGATATATTTCTAATGTTTTTTATTTTGATAGTAAAATTATTAAAATTAGAATCACTCATATTTAGTTAAAACTGTTTGATGTGGCCATAATTAAGACTGTTGTGTGAAATTGGATTATGATTTAGTCAAAAAGTTCCAGAGAACAGAAAATAGCTGCTATCAATCTGAAGTAAAACTAATAGCTTTGTGGTTATTATAAAAAAAAAAATATAGATAGAACAATACTTTTATTATTTTCAATTAATTAAAAATTGTTGTTTTATAAAACATTTTCATAGAACCGATTCAGTTTTGTTTCTAAAGTAAATAAAATTGAATTATTGGCATAAGAAGAATTTCTCAAAGAAAACAACTGTTTTTGTAAGTGATTCACTGATAATCAACAATGTTATTCTAATAACAATCAAATGATAGTTTTCTTCTGAGTGAAGCATCAAAATTTATATTGTATTAGCAAGCATTGAAATAACAGAATGTGCATTGCTCAATAATTGATTAATATTTTATCTTTATTCAAGAGCTAATAGCATCATTATTGACAAAATATTTATCAGGTTATTTTGAAATTCAAGACAGAAAAAAGCCACAATAGTGACATTTACATTTTTATCATTTATGAACAGTTTCTAACATTTAATAATATATATTTCAATGTAAGTACACTATTGTAACTATACAATATATCCAACATAAATATACAAGATCTTTTTTTTTTTTTTGTGGTTATTTTAACAAAGTTTTTCTAGTGATAGTTCAATTGAATTTATAATTAAGAATATTAAATCAAAGTTCAGGCAATATAGTTAAAAAAATAATTTTTTGTAAGTAAAATTTGACTAAGAAGTTTGTTTTTTTATGAGGTATTTGCCCTACTAAGGTTTGTTTAGTACAAATGCAATAAACAAATACTTCTAATTTTCAACAAATTTTGATATTCAGAACGAAACAATTTCTGATTTGTGATAGCTCACAATCAGTTATTTTGCATGCAATCTATGTTGTATATAAAACTTAGATTTCATGCAAAATGTTGTTTGCAGACATGCTATCTTAAATGATTGATTTTTTCCCCAGCATCAAAACTTATCAATAAACTGTTATGGAATGAAAGGATTGGAGTTGATTAGCAAAACCAGGCTCATTTGCATAACAAGTGTGGTAGATGGATTATTGTGGAGGTTACCTGTAGTCCTCTCACAATTGCTTTACAGGTTCGTACAAAAAAAAATTATCAAACTCCGGGTGTGTTCCTGAAAGAATGGTCCCCGCACCCACGTGTTGGCAATGTGATTTAAAGAGACGAGGAATAACATGAACAATAATTTATTTAAATTATACAAAAGTTTTGGGCGTGATATATATACATATATAGGAATTAAAACTAAGATTACAACTATTACCTCGCGTGTCTATTACAAAGTCATTAAACTAGGTATACCTAACAAAAATCTAAGGTTTATATGGAACTAATGACAGAATTAGTTATATATACATAAATACTTAACTTCCAGAAGTGAAGACAATCTATATACAAATCTCGAAGATGGATGGATGCGGATTTTCCTCCTGCACAACTGGCCTCCTTCCTTAAGCTATTCTCCACGGGTAAGCAGAGAATCTCTAAGCTGGAGCTTCCACACTGAGAACCCTTCAACCCAGTACGACGATGCAGCCAAAAAGTAAAGTCCATCTGCCCTGGAAGATATTTAAACCTTCCCTCAAACTTCGTGCTGCCCTCTTGTGGGCAAAAAGGTGCTGCCCTCTCTTGGTAGAAATCAATAACACGAAGAAACAACAAAAAATACATTGGTCAATGACCACACAAGCCAGAGAGAGAGAGAGAGAGAGAAATTTTTCACTTTCAACATAAAAGAAGTTTCTTTTAATTTGAAATTGAAAAAAATTCAACTACACCTCTATATTGTACTATCCCACTATTCTTTCAAATTTATTGAATGATATTATTTAATCCTACTGATACTAATCAAAGATTGGAAAAAGCAAATCTAAAGTTAGGAACTGAATTATTTATTTCAATTGCTTTAGCTATTTATACTTATTTTAGCTTTGATACAATTTAGTCATTCTTCACTTGACAATGTTAAAATTTTAGTAAAATGCATTAATTCAATTAATACACTAATATGTAAATCTGAGAGTGCAGTAGGATAAAATAATTAATTATTAAAAATAAAATATTTAATTATTTTATTTTATTAATAAAAATATAAAATAATAAAAAAAAATAATTAATTATTAAAAATAAATATTTAATTATTTTATTTTATTAATAAAAATATAAAATAATAAAAATAATAGTATTTAATTAAAATAATTTGTATATTGCAATATAGTTATAAATTATGTATTTTTTTTCTTGTTCTATGGTTAGATAATGTGCATGCATTAAGCAAATTTTCATTACTAACAATTTGCCTAAAGAATTAGATAATTAGGGTCCTATCTGAATGTAGATTATGAGAAGTCTGATTTTAAATAAATTCATATACTGTATATGTATTCAGTATCATAAAAAGGGCATGATGAACAAGACACTTGCCTTGGGTGCAAAGGAAACAAGAACACAAATCTTTCAATTTGGTGAAAATTTTTTGGAGTAATAAAAAATGTATTGATTCTGTTTGGTGTAGTAAAAATGTATTTGCTTTAGAAACAGAAACACCTAGTTACAATGCTATCTGTACTGTATGTATGTGAGGTCTTGAACTGCCTGTGATTCTCACATCAGAAGCAGTTTTTGTGTGTTACTCCATTTGGCGGACTGAGGTCCGAAAACAGAAGGAAGATGCTAGGAGAATAATGGACACTACACCCTTTTGTTTAACAGAACAAATGTTTATTAAGAAAAGAGAGAGAAAAGAGTACAATAAAAGAAAATGAGACCCTTAAATTTAAATGTAAAATAAATGAAAAGAGGAGAGGGGGCAGATGCCAAAATGTCATGACATAGTTTGACCTATAGAAGACACTACCTGGAGAGACTTCTTTCATCAAGTTGACTGTGGTCAGTTTCCATCTTTGCTCCCTTGCTAGTGGTTATTTTCTCCCCAAATCTGAGAGCTGTTTCTTTCTTTGAGTGGACTACTGCTGTGTCTGCTCACAATTCCTTGACCAGTGTCTGTTTTACTCTTCTCTGTCCATTTAGTCTCCTCTATCTGTTTTTCCTCCTGGTCCATTTATTCTCCCCACTTCTGTCAATCATCATATTTGATGACAAAATTTATTAGCACTTTTAAGTATTAAAAAAAGAAATTTAAGCTCATAAATAATAATTTTGCAAAAAAATTGTTTAATGATTTTTTTCATTTGAATTTTATGGAAATTCAACAAAAATAAAAGATTTATACATCCATATATCTCTGAAACTGCATAATTTGAAACTGGGTAAATCAAGGACTTACTATATATGTATGCACAGCTCCGGCCAAAATGTTTGTCACCTCACTGGATACGTTCGGCTTCCTTACAATACTTGGCTTCAGCATGCAGTAGTTTCCTCGGCAACATAGGCATTAATGTGCTGGCGGAGGGATCGTCCATTATGTAGTTCGCTAGCAACGAGGGGTAGGGTTCTGATAGTGGTGAGAGAACTGTGATGTGTTTAAAATGAATATTAAAGTTTTCATAGAAAACGAATAGCAGACTAATATTATGGCTTTCGTAATAGATAATAAAAACCATCTGTGATAGGGGGAAGTGATAATTTTCCCTGAAATACTAATTGAGATGCAGGGATGAGGATGACGGAATCAAACATCATCATCCCGTTCTATATATTCATTACAGCTGAAGTTGACCTACTGATAAGGTCGAAAGCGTTTCTGGTAATAAAGTATTTATCCTGTTTAGAGCTTTGTTTTTTGTGTGCATTTTGTTAAGGAAGGCATTGTGGACAGATGTACCGGCTGTTGCAGAAGACTGCAAAGGAGATGTGTGGGCAATCCATTCCTCCCTTTGCATTGGCCTTGGTTGGGAGGCTGGTGAACTGGTAATGTTGAGAATTGAGATCTTTACTGATGGTTCCAAAGACAATGTTTATGTCAGAGTAGCCTACTGTGTGTATGCTGATGGGATTCTGGTGTGTAGTTCCAGATATCACATGAACAAGGAAGTTTCCATGTTTCAGGCAGAGTTGTTCGCACTCAGCCGAGTGATGCAATGGCTATTGGATCATCCCAATCCAGAGCTTGTCATGGTTTATTCTGACAGCCAGTTGTCACTTCAGGCTCTAACTGATCAGTACCATCAAGTGTATATGGTACAGGAGATTAGAGATAAGGTACTGGAGATATGTCATTTCATAGCTGTCGTTCTCTGATGAGTCTATGGCCACATAGGCATCATCGGGAACAAAAGAGCAGACTCTTTGGCCAAGTCATTGGCTAGAGGTTTGGTTCCGTTACCATTCCTCTTTCTGCCAGCCATATTAAAGATAATTTACTGCACCGATCAATTACAAACTGGTAGGAAAGCTGGACTAGTTGCACAGTGGGTAAGACCACCCATTTCCTCCTGCCTGTGGTGGGCAGAACTCTTTTCAGCACTGATTGTTGTTTGACTCAGATGTTAACAGGCCACAGCAGATTCCCCTATTACCTCTCCATCATGAGAGTTGGTGATGGAAGCTGCAGCTGTAGCATGCAGTGTGCTGCTGATGCACTGCACTATCTATTTTACACGGAAGCCTTCTGGCAGGGCGTCATGGATGTGGATTGGACTGTCTGAAAGTGAAATATGTCAAACATTTACAGCAAGTCAAGGGAATCTTGCAAAACTCTGGCAACTGAGGTTTGGCAGCTGTTTGTCAGATCCAGTCTGCTTTTTTTGTTGATCACGGAGACTTTTACAGGGGGGAAGGACATTTCATGGTGTAGCCTCCAGTTCTCACTCTGGAACAGCTTCAGGTCATCTCGATTCTATGGATAGAAATGTAATGTGATGGTGTCACCACAAAAACCGCACTTTATGTCTGAGACCAAAAATCCCGGAGGGAAGGCAAAGCTGTGCGCCTCAGTTCATTGCGGCACTTGGACTGGGGGATTGGCTGAGCTGGAAATCAGTTTATCAGTTAGGTGGACTATGGATGCAGAGGAGGTGATGCCAAACCATGACCAGTGGCAGCTAACCAATTTTTAGGGAAGTCAAAGAGTCAAGAAGTGTTTAGTCGTACTCCGGTATTTGGCCTGTGGTGAATTTAATTTTGGTTTAGTGATATTATCATTGGTTTTATTGTGTTGCTGAAAGCCTGCCGAGCATAGGGATACTATTTTTGTTACCCTCTGTTGGATAGTTTTTGAATTACAGTGAGTTAAAGACCACCATCAATTCTCTCACTTCACTGACCTTTTGAAGTAACAGTCGTTGCTAAGCAACAACAGTCACTGAATTTAGGACACTAATAAACTGGAAATTATTAAATTATTGACTGATAATCTTTGGTACTTTGATTGTAACTAAGTAAACAACTTAAATTGGTACTTAAATTTTGCTCAAACATTGAATCTTTCCCCTTTTAAAAGAGTCAATTTTATTTCCTGATGTTAAATATAGTGAAAAGCTTTCAGCGGTTGTTACGAGTCTTTAAATAATATTTAGTTAGATTTTAAGTAGTGTTTCCAAATTCCCAACATTTTGGAACATTTGGGAATCGAGAATGGGAAATCGTATTTCCCAGAATTCTCGAGAATTCCCGAAATAATCTTGTTTTATTTAATTTTCATTGATCATCTGTAATAATGGCTATAACAGTAAATATTAATAAAAGCTGTAAAGAAGGTGGAGCAAGTGGGGTTTGTGCAATACCACCTCTATTCAAAGCCTGATTGCGGAATTTGTGACATCATCAGCAGTAGGCCATTTGCAGATATAGTTTTCATGGAAGTTAATTTAATTTAATCGATAAAATATGGAAAATACAGAATTTTTTTATTTTGTCATTATTATGATTTTACATATCAATAATAATCATTTCTTTATATAAAGTAGGCCTATATGAAACTGAAAAACACATATACACAGTATGTATAAACTCTTTATAATCCTATATGAAACTGAAAAGTACATATATACTCATTATCGTAATTAGAATATATTAATATATATTATCATCTTACAATCAGTTTACAAAATTTTAATATGAAAATTTCATTGGTCAAAATGCAATATAATTAATTAAACAAATTAAAGAACTTTTTATTTAGCATATTCAAGAATTTCAAGTTTCCTTTTCTTTTTAAAACAATTTGTATCATTCTTCATTAAACAAAATTTTTTCAGAAATATATTACATGCAGTCCATAAAATCATCATCATTGTATTTTTAGTATCATGATATTGTTCACAATAAGGATCATTAAAAACAAAGGTATTCTCAAACAGTTTTGTCAAATGTATAATTTGTCAAAAATTTTCTTTGATTTACAAGGCTCAAAAACTAACTTTCATGAAATGATATAAATTTGTTTAAGATTACATATGTATATATCACAGCATTTACAACCATTTCTTTTGGGTAAGTGAATCCACCCGTATCAAATGTGTGAATCATTTCATTCCTACAATGAATTTTTTCATCAATAGTTAAAATTTGTTTGCAGAAAATATATTTTAGTTTTTTCAAAATGGAATATTTTGCACAATAACCTCCCAAATATGTAAACACATTAA
The DNA here is from genome assembly GCA_000484575.1 of Olivierus martensii. Classification (NCBI taxonomy): domain Eukaryota; kingdom Metazoa; phylum Arthropoda; class Arachnida; order Scorpiones; family Buthidae; genus Olivierus; species Olivierus martensii. The sequence continues at coordinate 18,240 of AYEL01066786.1, read as the reverse complement.
AATGATTTTGAATTAATGAAAATCTGCATCATCAACTACAATATTCAGGTTAACCTCTCGATTTTCTAATGTATTTGATAAATTAATATTTTCATTCCACTCATCATCATCATCCACTATATTAATACATATTATTTGTTTCTTAAATGTTAATTCACACTTTATATTGCTTTGGATGTGCAACTTGGTTTCTGTCTCAAATAACTGTCAAATAGAAATGTGATATTGTCCTCCTGCAATCTGCCTATACTTACCAAATCAATCTTCAATTGAATCAATCCGAATCTTGCCTGATAATATGTATTGTAATCCCAACTCTCTTATGCAATAATTACATAATTCAAGCAAACAATAAGTAGTTAGCTTTTGAGCCTGGTGAGTTTCTTTTGTTAATTTGATTTTTTTGCAGTCAATTTGTACATATGAATATAACAATTTATTTTTAAATTTTAGAAAATTTCAAAAATTGCAAATAATTTTAAGCATTATGATTGCTTATTATGCAACATTTTACATTATTGTAGCAAAATGTTATGAATATGAATATGTAAGATTAATAATTATTTATAGAGTAATCATAAAATTTCAATATGGCAGAACATCTGCCAAAAGTCCTTACATTATAATCAGATATTTATTGAATATAAATCTCTGGAATAAGAAATTTCTAAATAATTCAATTAATAACATATATTACACAATACAGTATATATAGTGCATTTACTACTTTTGCTAGCAATGTAAGAATAAATTTCAAGTTATGTAATTTTTGAATTACAAACAAAATATATGAGTGATGATCATATCTCAGGAACACCTACATTCTATAGGAAAAAAATTTTTAATTCATTATAAAAACAATAATTGCTTATTTTTCTCCAAAAAATTTATTTATATTTATAAATTTTAAACAGACATAGCAATAAAATTTCCTATAATAATAGCAGATGATGACAATTTACAATATTAAAAATTCCACAATGAGAGAATTACATTATTTGAGGCAATATTTCATGTGAATTTTACCTGATCTGAATGAAATTTATGTAAATTACTGGGACCTTTGAGGGAATTAGATTTATTTAAAATTATTGATATTGGATTTGACTGGACAGCTATCTGAAAACAATGTCTCATATAAATATTATCAGATTTAAATGAAATTTATGTATTTTATTTAGATTTGTTAGAAGATTGTTTATACTGAAAATGATCAAAATCAATTCCTTATTATACAGTAACAAAAAATCAATGTTGCAAAATTGATTTATTATTTCCTAGATTGTTGTTACAATCTGGGAAATTTCAGTTTTTTATATAATAATACCTTGCAACTTTAGATATAATATGCAAATAAATAATTAAAAAATTTTCAATTTCAAGATGAAATTGAAAATAAAATACTACTTACTTGAAATTTTAATAATGATTACTTGAAATTTTAGTATGTAAGCTAAAGTAAATTCGTTACTAATGATCAAAATAATTTATTTTATTATAATTAAATATAATAAAATATTTTTCTGCCTAGTGCTAGATTGTTTTGTCTTTTATATTTTGAAGTGACTGAATATCTACAATTTTAGAATATTTTAGAGTATTCTAAAGTTTATAATTAATAATTATTTTTCATAAATTAGGACTATAATGCCATCATCTATTTGATGAATAATTAACTTTTGGTTAAGATGGCACTATTTATTATTTAATAATTAAACTTTAATTTCTGATTAATTTCTCAAAATAAAAATTTGCTTGGCCTGTTGTTGAAACAGAAACTTCAGATTAATGTTCCATTGACATAATCAGTTAGACTATCATGGCAACTAGCAGATTTTCATTTCAGGAAGTTTATATAACAATTAATTTATTTATTGGACAAGGCTAATATCAGCACTCTTAAATGTGCTAACTATATAGCCATGAATTCTTGTTGTAAATCCATGAAATATGATGTATTATTTGACTTTGATCCAAGACATGACTTGGGTCAAAATCAAATAATACATCATATTTGACAAGAAAATTTATTTATTATATAAATTAAAAATTATTATTGATAGAGCTTCAAATGCATCATTTTCATGATTGCATTTGATAAATTAATAATAATTTAATAAAAATAAAATATAGTAGTGTGTGGAAATTATGGAGCAGCGTAATAAAGAGGTTGCGTTAAATTGTTTATATTGTTTTGAATTATAAGATTTGTTTTTGTTTGAATCGTTGTTATAGCCAGAATACTATTGTTCAGAAAGTAATTTCTTTTTCCCATTAGTATCGTTAATTGTATTTTTAACTAGCCAACTTCATTCTAAACCTTATTGTCATTATATATTTTGACAGCATACATTTCAAGGTTTATTTATAAAAAATTTTTTTTTGATTCTGTGCAATTATTATTATTTTTTTTTGGGTGTCATATCAAAATGGAAAATAAAATGGAGATTTTTGGCATGTTTTGTTGTTTTATTATCAAAAAGATAAGAATGCTGTTCAAGCAAAAAAAAGTTATGTGAAGTGTATGGAGAAGATGTGTTAACAGAATGCCAGTGCTAAAACTGGAAAATTTCGTTTTGACAATTTCGATATTAAAGTTGCACCACATGCTGAAAGTTAGTTGAAGCTAATGACAACAAAATAAAGGTATTGGTTGAAGGAAACCACTGAATAACATGAGAAATTGCTACAAGATTGAATTTTTCAAATTTGACTGTTCACAACCATTTGAAATGATTTGGTTTCATTTCAAAGCTCAATATTTGGGTTCCACATGTTTACAAAGAAAGAGATTTGCTCCATCCCATTAACATCTGTAATTTGCTGATTAAACATGAAGAAAAAGATCTCTTTCTGAAGCAAATCATAAGTGGCAATGAAAAATGGATTGTATACAACAGGGCTGCCCAACCAGTCGATGACAAGTCTCCAACCATCTTCCAATCAACTCGCTTGTTAAACCTCCATTTTACAATATATAATAAAGGTGGTCTGTGTTCTTGTTGAAACAGGAGAGGTTATCCCTAGTATTTTCGTTTTTTGAGTCTTTTAATCATTTATTGAGTAATAGCAGATCAGATCAATCGCTAGAATATAATAATATATCAAAAACAATAAATGAAGATTATTTCATTAGTAAGCAAAAGTTTATTGGGCAAATGCATTTGCAGGTTCACATGTCTTTTCTTTATTATATTACTCAGGTCTGGACAACAGAAAATTGTTGTTCTGCACTAAAAGGATTAAATTATTAAAAAATAAATTTCTTCAATTGTTTAAATCTTTTTTCTTTTAACTATAATTATGAGCACAGAAAAGAGTATTAAAACTTATAATTACCATGATGAATGGGAACATGACTTTTTTCCATGATTAATGCAAATGCTCTTGTATAATATGCAGTTCAGTTGTTGCTATTCCAAAAAAGGGAAATATCAAAAGACATTTTCAAACAGTGCTCTCCAATTATGAAAATTAATATCCGAAAAACTCCAAAATATGCAGAGTAAAAAATATAGATTTAAAATCGAACTTACATTCACAACAAAAATATGTTCATAAAAATTTTAAGATTATCTCTCATCATATAATCCAAATGTTGAATCAGTTGCACAATGTCAAATATCGCATTAAAATTTTTGTTTATGTACCCATGTATTTGTAGTTATTTTCATGTTTTCATGTTTGAGAATTGTTTATTTTATTTGATAAATTTTGAATTATATAGATGACATTGCTATTTTTGTACTTTTATTCCCTAGATATTGGTAGATCACTATATCACTCTGGTGAAAAAGTAACTCAAAGTCATAAAAAGGTTGGGCAGCCCTGGTATATAACAATGTTGAATACAAGAGATCATAGAGCAAAAGAGATGAGCCTGCTCAAAGCACTTCAAATCTGATATTCATAAAAAAATGATGCTCTTTGTTTGGTGTGATTTCAAGGGAATTATTATTATTGAACTTTCTATCAGACAGTTCTACAATTAATTCAGAAGATCTGTTTGACGATGCTCTTTGTTTGGTGTGATTTCAAGGGAATTATTATTATTGAACTTTCTATCAGACAATTCTACAATTAATTCAGATCTGTTTGATTGAATCACAATTGAACATATTGAGTGATTCCATAAAACAGAAGAGGCCAAGATTAACAAAAAGTGTAGTGTTTCACCATGATAATGCCAGACTTCATACAAGTTTGATGACTCGCCAGAAGCTGTTACAGCTTCGTAGTGTTTCATCATGACAATGCCAAACTTCATACAAGTTTGATGACTTTCCAGAAGCTGTTACAACTTAGATGGGATGTGTCACCACATCTATCATATTCATCAGATCTGGCACCTTCTGATTATTGCTTGTTCTGGTCTTTATTACAAGTTTGATGACTCGCCAGAAGCTGTTATAGCTTGGATGGGATGTGCTACCATACCCATATCTGGTACCCTCCAATTATTCCGGTCTTTATAGAATTCTTTAGATGGCAAAACACTTAATTTAAATGAGGATGTAAAAAATCACTTGGTTCAGTTTTTTGCAAGCAAAGATCAGAAATTCTACAAGCATGGAATGCTACTACCAGAAAGATGGCAACATATGTTGGACCAAAATGGTCAATATACAATTAAATAAAATATTTATATACTATAAAAAAATTGTCATTCATTTTCATGAAAAAAAACTAAATTACTTTCCGAACAACCCTATATAATAACCTGATTATTGAAAAGTAAGAGTGATTATTTTATTTTTTAAATAATAATTGTAGCTATTAATTCCATAAAAGAACAAGTCTACATTTTTACAGTATATGAATTACTACCAATTTTAACTAGTCAGACTTAATGTTATTATATTAAAAACATTTAGAAATTTGTTTTTGCTGCAAATGAAAATGTATTAAGATTGAGTGTAATATAAATCCAGTAAAAAATATATTGTAAATTTGTAAGACATATTAATAAATATGTAAACTGTTCTGAAAATGTCATTTATCATAGATCTGTTATATATATAAATTAGTAGGAAATGAATCTGAAATATTAATACTGATGAAGAAAATAAGTTTTACAATAATAATGTGAAGCCATCTATAGCTTAATGAATGTAGTAATCCATTAGAGAAAACTATCCACAGATATGATAGAAGAGATGAAATTTATCATCATTTCTCTAAAAGCCAATTTTTGTGAAGATATTTGAATTAAAGTTGTCATAAGAAATTAAATCTTTCTCAAACTTTTTATGGAAATTATATTTATCATTAGATGGAAATACTAACAAAAATTTTAATTGTTTTTAAATTTAAAAATAATCTGATTCTTAATAATAATTAAGTAATAATTAAAAAATATTACTTTTCCTTAGATATATCAAATTTTCTTGAGACATTTCAACATCAGCTTCAGCAAGATCTGAATCAAAAACTAACAGCTACAGAATATACTGTTAAAGAAAGTATTGGAAAATTAATCCGAAATAAGGTAATTATTAATTATTTGGATATAATTAATAATTATATATGCTAATTTTCTTTAATTCACCAATATTAATTGGTTAACGTTGGATTTTACTCCAATGAAAATAAGCAATAATTTGCAATGTAGCCATTAAAAATGAGGTATTGTTTAGTATGTATAAGTAAATTTATTTGTATGTTTTTTAATAATAAAATTATCTTGAAATAGATGTAATTTCTTAAATAAGGAAATATAAACACATTTTTCAAGGGGGTACCAATCACTAAAAAGGTTAAGAACCACTGCTTTAGACAAAAAGCAAAATAAATTTTTTAGGTAAAATAAAAATAATAGCTTGATTTTAGGACTGTTTAGTGTATTTAAGCTGAAGTTTTGGTTTTAACTTGAATTTCAAGATTTAGGGATCCAGTTGATTTTTGTTTCAATAAATGTAAATATAAACATTAATTAATAAATTAGAACTGACGAAATCTTAATATTGTAGCCCTTTAATAATTTATTGTACACTTTCAATAGAATTATTAATGTAAAAATATTCAGACTTGAAATCATATTACTTTAAGTCTGAATCTTTCTATAGTCTCATCAAAAAAGATACTGACTTTTATACATAAAAGTTGATATCTTTATTGATGATATTGTAGAAAGATCTCCTAAAGGAAAATTTGATTCAAAGAGATCAAACTTTATTTTGGAAAGGACCACTTATACTCATACATATATGCATTTTGCAAGCAAAGATCAGAAATTCTATGAGCATGGAATCATGTTACTATCAGAAAGATGGAAAAATGTATTGGACCAAAATGTGCAATATATAATTAAATAAAATACTGTATTTATATAATATAAAAAAATTGTCGTTCATTTTTATGGAAAAACGAAATTACTTTCTGAACAATCCTATAGTACTTTAAAGGAAACCAAACCAGAGTAATGATACCACTAAATCAAATGTTAGCTGATAGATATATATAAAGTCTTAAAATATGCATAATTTTAAGTTCTTTTCTTTGTACCAAAAAACTCTTCTTTTCATATGAAAATAAATCAAAAGCTACTACAGTTGTAGACATTCTGTATGAAATTTCATGTGAGCTAATAACAGTTCAAGGACAAAAGCCAAGCATTGGAGACTGAAACAGAATCATTATGATTGATAATATGTATAGTTTTGGCACACTTTACTATATTAAAGGATTCTGTTATGAATTCCATTTTTCCTCTCCTATTGTTTTGTATTATTTTGGCCCTTGGCCAATCAATCCACAAGTCATGTTCAAACACTCTTGTCCCAAGTGCTGTGTTAGTCCTATCTTTCTTAATGTCTTGCTGATGCTCTATTATATGAATGCTAAGATTGAAATTAGCTAGGTACACCTCATCCCTTTTCAGGATGTTATTCTTGATAGGGATTTGGTAATCTAATATATGGTTGAGCATCTAGCTCAACCATGTATTAGATTGAATGGGCAGCTTATCATTTCTCAGTTATGGGAAAATCATATAAAATAAATAAATAAAATATCACTGTAGAGCCTTTATTTGAAAATTATAAAATAACAATGCATTTATTTATTGATAGAAGACTCAGAACTTGTCTTGTTTTTGAACATCATAATGCAGATTTGAAGACACTTTTAGTTCTTTTGTACATGATTCTCTGTTTTACAATCCTTTCCAACAATATGAGATTCTTTTTGATGAGTACATTAAAGCTACATATCTTTCTTCCCTCACTGGCTGCACATTCCTGTATGACAGGAAAATTTGGTTTTTCTTTGCACTGCATAGAACTCACAACAGTTTTTTGATTGATAACTGGGTTTAATATCTTGTCTAACAATATTTCTCACTTCTTCATCTTGTGCCTCTTTTGTCAAACAATATTTCAAGGTTCTTCTAAAAAGAGCACAAAAATAACCTGCTTGTACTATTCAGGATGATGCAGTGCCTTCCTAATGTAAATATATTTAGTGCATTAATATTTCTATAAAGTTCCTAATGTTAATGCCTTTAGTACTTGTGTATTGATATTTCTGAACATCAGCTTCCTGTAAACAGTTGTGTTATAGTGGAAACATTCTATATTTATGTTAACATCTAGAAAGTGTATTTTCATGTTGCTCATCTGATCCAGATTCAACTGGATGCCTAGGGAGTCATCAGTTATGTCTTTTAGCCATTTAACCAGTTCCTGGTTGAGGAACTGGTTAAATGGATATAGATATATATCCATTTAACAAGTTCCTCAGCCAGGAACTGGTTAAATATATAATAGATATTATAGATTTTTATTTAAAATTAAGAAAATAGGTGATGTTCTCCATTATCTCTTCCAAAAGTATTACACAATTGTTGTCATAACCAAACTTTCCAAACTGCTTTCCAAACTTCAGTTTTCTCTTTTTTTCTGTAAAAATGCTACATCATCTACATAAGAATAGGAAGATTAAATTCATAACATTAATCTGACAGTATTAAAATACAGAAATATTTTGGTATTACTTATCAAACATAATGTCAAAATAAATATTTGGGTGACATACATTTCCCATGTTAAGTACAATTTGCCATAAAAAGGACTTTGTATAGTTTATTGTAATTTAAGTTCTTGAATTTAAATTTCAATATTCAAATTTCACTAATCTTAAATTAGAAGCAATAATATAATTTCTTTGAAACTCACGATATAGTAAATTTTCTTAGAGAATAAGGAAAAAGAAACATTTATAGTAATTAAATTATATTTAGAATTTAATATTTCTAAATTAAAAATAAGTTATTTTTCATATTTTGTTTTAATTTGTTTAATTTAGATAATTGGAAGAATTTAGAAACATTAAATTTATCAAGAAATAAGTTAACAGCTCTTCCTGTAAGTTAATTTATTATAATAATTCATATTTTATATGTTCATTTTATTAATAAATAATATATTAATTGCTTATGACTATGTGATTGTGTGAATTTATTTAATAAATTTTTATTTACAGTCAAATTTAAACCAATTTTGCAGCACTTATGGAGCAGGAAGGTCAGATATATTGTAGTTTGATTTACTATCTTCAATCAATATTGTGCCATGTGAATTATAAGAATTTTAGAAATCATATGCTTTTATTCTAAACTGCACTTCATATTTGAATTTGCATAAGAGTCTATTTTATTTCACTGAAATATTTTGAAACATTACAAAACATGCTCAAATTTTAAAATGTTTTCTTTAAAAAAAAATAGATTCTTGAAAATTGTTAATAAACATAATTTAAAAATATATGGAAAGTTTAAGATTCTTAGACTGCTTCCTATGTAAAAAGGAATAAGTTCCCATCTCCACAAAGGAATTACATCAAATCTTGGGTCTTATTATTCACTTTTTTACACAAAAGGGAAACTCAATCTGTCAGTTTCATTCTTCAGTGCATCAGCTGATTTCATCACAGATAGGAAAAACTATGGCAGGATTGTACTGACTCACTGCTTCTCGTATATATATTTAATGATATAAAACTTTCAAATAAATAAATAATGTAAAATCCCTTTTTTAAATAAAATCTCATAGATTTAAGAAAAATAGGCATATTCCAATTATTGAATAAAAATATTAATTTAGAAGAATGATTGATATATATATATATGAAGATACATAAAATACTGGACTAATTATTATTGAGAGTGCTTTCGGGCTGACTGCCCCTCTTCAGCTGTACAGCTGAAGGGGCAGTCAGCCCGAAAGCCCTCCTACATCTTTAATTTATCTTATCTTAAGGTCCTATAAGCTACTTCAGATTTTGTTTTATATTAACTTGGGATCTAGTTGTTGATTTAATTTATTCTGACAATATAATTCATATCATTTAATTTTTTTCTTTTCCAGTATAATCATTAAACATGAAAATATAATATGAATTAACATTTAAATTTATTTTAAAATTTTATATTTTTGTAGTTTTACTAACTCTCACTTAGGATTTATTATTTGTAGACATCATTTAACTCGGAATTCCACAATTTTCAATTTATTATTATCTCATATTAATCACTTAAGATAACAAAAAAGGTTTCCGATTTTGTTTTGTTTTACCCATCTGCCATCTTTTAAAATATACACATACACGTGTATGATTTTAGAACAGAAGACATTATTCTGCATCATTAATTATTTTACTAGCAAACTAATTCTCAAACAAATTTATCATATCAAAATTACTTTCAATGAACTCTTCTACATCAAACTTAACAATCAAGCCGTTCTAGTTAGTATGTTCAGATTTAAAAAATTATCATTCTACTTTTTTCAAAATAATATAAAATTCTTTACAGAATATCAGGATGCAGGTGATCAGAATACAGAAATTAATTATTAGCAGGGCATATTTTATAGTTAAATGGAACAGATTCAAGGTCTTCAAATTATTAAACTGGTCATAAACACTATAATTATAATGTCTGAATTATAGGGAAAAAATTTCACATTAAGTGGTTATCAATTTAGAAAAAAAGGGGATTTCATTTTAACAATAGATTTTATTATGTTGTTCAGCAACTTTTTCTAAGTAATTGGATTTTATTTGATACTTGCAGGTATTAAAAACCAACCAGTTTATACTGTGTGAAAAGTTGTTGCCATTTCAATAATCCCTTAATATCTAAAGATAGAAGATTAATGTATATATCTATAAACTGAAATTTATTACAGTCATGATTTAGTTTAAAATGAAATATGCTTCATAAGAGAAGAAAAAATTGCTTTCAGATTTACTCGGAACTAAAGATTTTTTCAATAAAAGTTCTATAATCCCAAAGAACTTAATGATACACACACATGATTATTGAACTTTTGAAATAAAACAATATTCGAGTTTATTTCAAAACTCAATAATTCATTAAGAAGTTAACAGTGATCGGAAGAATATCACAGGATCATATAAAATTTTATTGAAATTGTAAAATATCTACATTCAAAATTTGAACATTTAATCTTTAATTATGTAGAAATTTCAAACAAGAATATTGAACAACATAAAAATTAAGATGAGAAGATTTAAAAGATATTTTAACTGACAAGTGAGTATTCATTTGAAATCATGAAATATAGTAGGTCCTTATTTAATGTCAGGATTAGGTTTCTGAAAATAGCAACTGAATTTAAATGGCATTAAATGACACCAAAATCACCATTAACCTAGCATCTAAATTTTCCAAGGGCTGTGTTCCTAATTCAATCCCAGATCCTCTGATTGGAAAGCTAAAGCATTTCCATTCAGTCAAATGTTTTGTGTACTGTATAATTTAATTAATATATTGTTCATAAACAAACTACTGTATATAATTGAGTTAGTGTCATATAAAATATGGTTATCTTATTTTCTATAATTATAGGTTTCCATCTCATTTTCTCTCTATTATAAAGGGAAATGTAAAAAAGCATAGCCTTATTCGCTTTATCTACCTTAAAAGTTTTAATTTTTTAATTAATTAATTTAGGTTTTGCTGGTAACATATAAAAGTGACAACTAGGTCCTTAATAATTAAATACAACAAAATCTAAACTAGCTTATAGGACCTTAAATAAAATTAAAGTGCAGGAGTGCTTTCGAGCTGGACTGTCCCTCATTAGCTGCACATATTCCAATTATTGAATAAAAATATTAATTTAGAAGAATGATTGATATATATATATATATATATATGAAGATACATAAAAAAATGGACTAATTATTATTGAATACAACAAAATCTAAACTAGCTTATAGGACCTTAAATAAAATTAAAGTGCAGGAGTGCTTTCGGGCTGGACTGTTCCTCATCAGCTGCACAGAGAAAGTCTTTCTCTGTGCAGCTTATGAGGGGCAGTCCAGCCCAAAAGCACTCCTGCACTTTAATTTTATTTAAGGTCCTATAAGCTAGTTTAGATTTTGTTGTATTCAATTAAGGACCTAGTTGTCACTTTTGTCAATTACTATTGAATTATATATTAAAAGATAACTTTAAATTTATAATTTCATTTGGGCTTATCTATAATGCTGCATGATGCTTTTTACAAAAATTGCTTTTTAGTGATATGTAAATGATCAAAATTCATTATCATCAGAAATTTTTCAATTAAATTTAAAAGTAATAATCTATATTTTTAATAATTTAGTATAATGATTATATTTACTATCTTTTTCTTAATATTTTTTTCATTGGTAGCACATATTAATATTTTTTTATTTCAAGAATTTAGCTAAACATTGAAATATTCAGATGATAAAATTCCAGAAATTATAAAAATTGTGTTTTTGATAAATATTTTGTTTTATTTTTTCAATAATTTGTTTTAACCAAAAAAAAAAAATTAAATTCTGGGCAAAAACTGAATTTTTACCAGAAAATCGATAAGTACTCTTGACGCAACAAACCTCGTAAAAATTATCCGATTTCAGCAAATCTTTGCCATAGAATTTTATTAGTGTTAGAAGTTAGTTATCGATTTTCGGCCAAATTGGACTTTGGTTTGGCTAAAATTGTATCAGAAAAATATCATCTCGAACATGGTATATTGAAGATTGTAAATATGGATCTTGGGAACAGATGTGGATGATTTTCATCACCAATACGTATGCATGATTCCTGATTTTTGTACTTCACGAAAATTGGAATATTCTATGCTAAAGAAAGTTATAATTGAATAAAATATCACATTGCAAACTTTCTAAATGTAATGAAAAATATATAGGAAGTATGTTTATTTTGTAACATCTTGCATGTTTACATAAATAATGCTAAATTTTTAATGGATACTCGAGATTCTTATAATCAATAAAACTTGCCGCTCTTTCATTTATTCATGAAAGAAAAAATAAATAAATTTATATATAGCTTCATGTTATCGATATATAATTTAAGTTTAAAATTGTCCTTTTAAATATATTACAGTATATATATATATATATAAAAGAAAATACTCGACAAAGGGGAAAAGTTGAAAAATAGCTGAATGCTTCAACAGTCAATAAATACTTTAAAGCATAATACTGCAGATATTTTATGTAGAAATATTTTATACAAATATTCATTTTTCATGCTGTAAAGTGTTCAATTTATTCCTGGAATTTATATTGAACCTACAAAATGATACAAAGATTCGAACATTCTCATTGAAGATTTTAAATTAACGTATAAATTTTTCTTAAATTTTTTTTCTGTATATAATAGAAGAAAAAATTCTGATATTTGTATAAAAATCTATAAATTTATAAATACCAAAAATTCAAAGAAGAAAATATGTCATTAACGTGAATGATAACGTATACATTCGTGGGAATAAGAAAAAAAATAAGAGGATGGTATTCAATTATTTTAATTTGAATTAAATAATAATTACGAATCAATTTTTGATTCTGACCATGGTTAATGAGGAAATAAGCATAAAGAAAACAATTAAGTCTAATAGAAAACATTTGCTTACAATAAACCTTTATTTAACTATTGAAACAATTGTTATGCACTCTTGGGATGCAAAACCTTGAATTTTCGCTTTTCTATCTCCTTTTCGCTAGTCACTAGATTAATTATTTCACTTCACCAAAGCGATAGGTCTCTAGAAACCTCGCAGAGTTAACTAGTTTAGAGTACTTATTGCTGTTTTTCTCGTGAGAATATTAGAATTACTTTTCCCCCCAAAAAAACCGAAAATATATTTTTTTCCTTAATCAAATTTATGATGCATTTTTTCCACAAAGAATAATTACGTCTTTCTTAATTACTCACAATTATAAAAGAATGTAATTTCTTTCTAACTTTATATCAGCATTTTTTCTCTTTTTTATGCTTTTTTTATAACAAAATAGATAATTTCATTTAAACAAACAAAAAATTAAATAAATGAATAGAGTTTTTTTTTGTCTTTTTTATTAATTTAAACAAAATGGTGCGATTTTTCATGTTTGTGTAGCTGCAAGTCTTGACAGATTATAAAATTCATTTCGAGCTGTTCATGATGCTCTGCAGCTTCAAAGACTTACTCGAAATTAGTTTAATTTGTAATGATCTTTTAGTTTCTCTCTAAATTAATTATGTTGATTCTTAAGTACTCTCTCAATGTAGACTTATTCCAGTTTAAACGGTTCCAACATATTAAATTTTATTAAAGCAGATTTGCGCAATTTTACTGCATTATGACTAGAAACGAACATTGGGAATAATTATTTATGCTTTGAACTTTCTAACAATTTAAATATTTTTAGAAACTAGTAAACTCATCACAAAGAGAAAGGAATTATTATTGAATTGAATAAGATTCTCTCTATTCTTCACAACTGACACGTTTATTCTTCAGAGATTTTTACTGAATCAATAAAGTTAATTTATTGATAAAATTCAGAAAGTGAGTAAGAGAAACAGTCTGATTTTTGCCCATAACTAACATTTATTCAATTAACATAACAGCTGAAAACAATCTGAAGATCTTGTCATAACTTTCTTCGCAGAATCCCAATGGAATGAAAGAAAAATCATTTCTTGGCTTCGGGGTTTCAGAGAAAATTAAGAATTCTTACAATTTATCGTGTCTAGCATTATAGAAACTGTCAGTTGTATCACATCAATACGTGTCTCTTCAAGGTTATAGCAAGTTCCATTATAAACATACGTTATAGTCAATATGTTGTAATGTTATGCTTATCCATAATGTAATCCTACACGCGTAATCGTATATAAGCAACGTCAAAGAGGCTTTCTGTTGATGAATGCGAATTCCCTTATATCCAATAGCTGTATAATACTATCTGCGAGAATATATTTGGTAGACCTAAGTACTAATACAATAAAATAACTAATAATATTTAATAGTTTAATGAGTAAATTTAATTAGATAAGTGTTAATCACTGCCTTTTAATGGCTCAAATGATAATTTAATATAAACTACAGTTTAATGAATGCATTATAGACAATCTCACCCGATAAAATTCAAAACATAAATTGATTTTACAATAATAGTTTTAATAAAGAAATTAATTAATTTGTAAAGGTGATCTAAATTCATGTACATGTCCAACTTGTCGACAAATTTACTACTTTTCCAGGATTAAATTGGTTGTAAGTAAATTATTGGAACTTGTCCAATAAGCTAAAATAGCACAAGTATAATTAATCATCTTAGACTAAATAACTTAATGAAATATCTGTCATGCTGATTAAGAACGTGGAATAAATTCATTCCAACAAGAAAATCATTACTAATGTATATAATATTGCTACTGTAATAGCATCGATTCGCAGATTTTAAAATGGGGTGTGGAAATGATATGTTTGTACGATGAAGTTGCTCATTGGAGTGATGAAATTTAGTTGGTAATGCTACTTTTACTGGGGGTCTTCATGTTTATGAAACTATAGGAAGCATTTTTATGCTTGGTTAACTTTAATTCTGATACGCAAGGGGAAGAGTAACGGTTAGAATCATCAAAGAAAATAAGGCTGACAGATGCAAAGGAGAAAATCTCATGGGACAGAATATATCTGAGGTGAAAACAAAAATATAAAACCAGAATAAATAGGAAAAACAGCCTTAGGTGTATGAAAATGCTGAGTTACTGCAAAAATATTTATTTCCCTTCATATACTCAGCACATTTTGAATCTTTCTTCTCTCTCAATAATCTTCATCCTTGCTGATATATCAAAGATATTTTGAATCTGTAATATATTATACTCAAAAATACCTAGAGATGTATTAAATATCATCTAGCTTCAAGCATATTCCAATAAATCAAAATCATCTTCCTCCTGAAATCCTCCTTGATTTTATTAAATATAAACAATTTTTCAGATATAAAATTAGATGATTTTGCTAATTTTTCCTTTTTTAATGTTTATAAATAATATCTATCTTCTACTTTAAATTATTCGAGTGCAAAAAAAAAAAATTTAATTTTTATCCGAATAATATACAAAAATTAATTTTTCAAGTTAAAAAAATATATATAGTGGATAACTTAAATTTTGTTTTCTTATTTAGAAACTTTTATTCTGTTTTAATAAAAAAATTGCAATTTAAAAAAGAAACTTTAATTTAAAAAAAAGCAATTTTGTTTAGAATTTCATCTCTACGGGCATTCACTATTAACTTTATTGAACCAGAGAAAACATGCAATAAACTAAAGAAAAAAATATATATATAGATATATATAGAAAATTTTATGTAATAAATCGAATATATAGAAGAAAATTATGTAAACCTGTAATAAATACTATATAAAAATTCTTATCGAAATCACAGAAAAATTTAATTTGGAAAGAAATGCACGTTTAGTTCCAAGGTGCTAGTTTTTATTTCGATAAATACGGCAAGGTTATCAAAACCTGTAGTTTTGTTACCTTAGCAGTAGCGATTGCATCTAAGTAGAAATACTACAGTTAAGAAAGTTTTTATAGCTTGTGTAATACAACTAGAAAAACAGATTGGAAGGAACAAATACAAACCATCCTGCGATATAAAGAGGGAAATTTTAAACAATTTTAAAGCATTACCTCGCCTAGAAGAAGAAGAAAAAAAAACAAGGTAATTCCCAAAATTGCTAAAATTACCATGAACCATTAGCTGTGTTATAAAAAGAACCCTGTGTTGAAGAAACATCCTGACAGCAACAAATCTGTCATATTCTGTCAGAATAACTAGTTAATTAATGGGTTGAAAAGCGTAATGTGATACAACTAACCTTTATCCATTATCCGAGGCGTTGGGCATTCTTACATGTGCAGAACTGCTTGTCAACTTAAAGACTTGGACGTTTGCACTGGCATGACTTATTTGGACAGAAGATTACGTCCTAATTCCACAGTAGATAATAATGTGTATCGACATGAACATGTACTTAATTCTTTTTTTTTATATCGCGAAACAGTTTACAGCTAAATATTTTATTAGAGTGTGTTTGGTGAAGACAAATTGCCTGTTTGCTGTAAAGTTTCTAATTTTAGTAACAAAAATTTAATTAAATTGCTAATTATAAATGTTTCTTTGTAATTTAGAATGTGCTTCATTACCTTAATTACGAGTTTGCAAAATTTCTTGTATTCATTAAATAGAAAAGCGTTTTGCCTGAAGCAAAGATAAGTTACAGTCCAAAAATAAAACAATGATAGGTGCATTCATCATTCGAAAAACTTTTAATAAATAACAATCAAAAATAAAACTAATATGTTATGTAGACAATGCAGCGTGTAGATTTATCCTTCTAGCATCTGGACAAATAGAAAATCGATGAAGCAAAACACTCATACTATGATTACAAGTAAGCTTATGGGATTTCAGCAATGATGAACTTTTAATTATCAAATAATTCCGTTCGTAAAGAAAATTATTACTTCGAGCTTCATTTTTACTTCATTTTTAACGTTTATGAAATATATATATATATATATATATTTGGTGAATTCATGTAAAATAACATTCAAAGTTTATCTTGGAATTTTTCGTTCGAAGACAACACGAGTGCAGCTTAACTTAACTTGTTAAAATATAAATGATCAAATTGTTCAATCAATAAAATTGATTTCTAGAAATGCTGAAGATGATGTATCGCAAGAGTGTTATGACTGATGATTTTATTACTGAAGAACGACATGTTGAAGCATACTCTATCTTACCTTAATAGTGAGAAACGTTAACAAACAATTTATCTAACATGCGCAGAAGCCGTTTCTCGCGCAGCCAAGTCGCTCTACCTTATATCTATATACCTTGCCACTCAGCCATCTGGCCGCCATTAAAATATATTTAATCTATTCAACTTACGTAAAATAAACAAATATAAAATTTATTGAAACATATGTTTTCGGAACAAAATTATTTTACTGTTTAATGAAATTTATTTAACGTCTTTGACCAGGATATTCAATTTTTCAATTAAACAACGCAAATAATTATGAAAAATAAGAATAAATAATTAGGGTATTTAATTTAGGGTAAACCTGGAGAGATGGTGCACCTTTTTTGTTTACTGATAAAATAATTAATATTTATAACCAAAAACTTTTATTATTCAAAATAGCTTACATAAAACCATATGCACAAAATAATGTCAAAAATTAGTTAATCAAAATGAGAAAAAATAATAAAATAATCATCCATAATAATATCAAATAAGCACTTTTTGCAGCTGAGAATATTTATTACAGAGTAACTAACGTTTTCGGCAATCAGCCATCAAGTTACATCCGTATGCAATCTGATGATGACTGATTGCCGAAAACGTTAGTTACTCTGTAATAAATATTCTCAGCTGCAAAAAGTGCTTATTTGATATTATTATGGATTATACGAGTAGAAGCAGCGAAAACAGTAATATGTCTATAAAATAAACAATTTTAAAAAGTTTAAAAAACCATCTCGGCGCAGGCTATCTATCCCGATCAAGACCCCGACTATAAAATACGATTTCTTTACTTTATAGATGCTCATCGATTAAGAACGCAAAAGAAGTTGCTCCAGAGTCTAAGGATTGAGGAACAGCTGACTTCAACTGTACAGCTCCGGCCAAAATGTTTGTCACCTCACCGGATACGTTCGGCTTCCTTACAATACTCGGCTTCAGCATGCATTAGTTTCCTCGGTAACGTAGGCACTAATGTGCTTGCGGAGGGATCGTCCATTATGTAGTTCGCTAGCAACGAGGGGTAGGGTTCTGATAGCGGCGAGAGAACTGTGACGTGTTTAAAATGAATATTAAAGTTTTCATAGAAAACGAATGGCGGACTAATATTAT